>OZ035961.1:65006030-65131030 GCA_964034945.1 Chrysopilus asiliformis | reverse complement strand
GAGTGGTCCATAATTCCCCGACAAAAGTGGTCCACAATTCCCCGAATGCTCTTTTTTACAATATGGCAGCTATTAGTAACACAATGCAAACTTCATGCAAAATTTCTTGTCAGTGTCGAATGCTTAAAGCTCCGCGAATATTATCAATATATTTACTTGAGTTGATTCTCGAAAAATGTGGTTAAATTTAAGCGAAACACAAAGTGAAAAAAAAAATTTCGAAGTATCACTTTTCTATTTGCTATCGAAGCGAGGTGATAGTGCGTATACACAGGTCGAGTACTGTTAGGAAAATTAGCTTAACATGAGGCAAACTGATTACAGTTATTTGCAGCTACCAACCACTACTAGGGGAAAAAAATGACGCTGGTCCGCAATTCCCCGTGGTCCAGAATACCCCAGTCTCCCCTACAAAATCCGTTTCAGACAAAAAATTTAGGATGTTCATAAATCTGTCTGTTTGTCGGTCTGTATGTATGCCGTATAACTTTAGATCGGCTCAATTTTTTTTTTTAAATAAATCTACATTTCATTCTCTAGAACATAGGCTTTCCAGAAGAAATATTCCACCCTTTAGAAAGTGCAAAAAATACATTTAAAGAAAATAATTCATGAAAATGTTCTTAAAAAATTGGTGTTTTGGGACCAAAAAAGCATTAAATTTCAACCGTAGGTCAAAACTTCGTGAGAATTAGATGTTCGTCTAGTTATCCTCTACAAAAGTTGTCTTTAGACCATCAACGAAAAATTAAATATTATAGGAGTTACGGACAGTTAAAGCGATTCACCATTTTAAAGTCTATTTTTGAAACTTCAATGAAAAACCGGCTGGGTTTTTTCCACTACAGATTCCTACTTTTTTTTTTAAATCTTATTTTTTTGACCTAAACTTCACGAAAATGGACGGGGAGCAACAAAAATTACAACTTTGCACATTTCATATATCTTGTGGGCAATCTAATATGTATATATTGCAATGTATGACGAAACATCAGTAATTTATCCCCTCCTGTCTCCACTTCCTCCCTCCATCTACCTTCCTCCTACCACTTCTCCCTTCCCCCTCCCTCTTCCCCTCCCCCTTCACCCTACCCATCACTCTTGTTTACGATAAATTGACCGGCACCCATCTGTATTCTATCTCATTTTCTCACAGGCTAAAAAATCCTATCTCTTTTTACTGTCGCTTTTTCGTTTCATCGAGTTTGAAATCACTCACAACGGCGCTAAAGAAGTTTTCACTTCAAAAAAATTTGAAAAGAAAAAAAAAGAATTTTGTCACCGATAAGAATTGAACCCGGTGCCTGGCGCATGGTAGTCCAACTTCTAACTCACTGCACTGTGCAGACAGTATGAAATGTCGTGTTAACATTGAAGACTTAGTTAGTGGCATACAGTAATCCCCCGCTTTACGGACGGGATGCGTTCTACGGAAACTGTCCGTATATCGAAAATCCGTAAAACGAAACTGTTGGAATTGGAAGTTTGACGTGATAAATAAAACACTTTAAAGGTTTATTTCGATATACTTTGGGCGTTTTCGTTTTTGGCACCGGAGTCATGGCACCGAAGCAATTGCTACCTGTCAAAAATTAAGTCTGCTACCAAGAGTGCTGTCCCCGTGTTCGAGTATGCCGGAGTGAAGAACTGTCAAAACCTTCATAATGGGAGATCGCCGGTCAATTCTTGGATTAGGTTTTGCTGTTATTCATCAATTATTGAAAGATTTTGATGAATATTATGCTGCACAATTGGAAGCTAAAGATATGGAGATTATTTTAATTATATGAGCTTTGCTATTTGGAGAATCTAGTTTCGCACAACCTAAGAACAGTGACTTTCTTCGCTCACAGGATTTAATATAAGTCAACACAGGCATAATCGAATTTATAGAATTTGAGGGACAGTTCAGTTTTAATCAAGTCATCTACTATTTCCAAAAAATATCATATTTTACCATTTAGCCAATTGTTTAGCAAGTATCTATCGCTCGTATTGATTGATAAATAATTACCCGTCGAGACTTTCACATTTCCTTTCTTCTAATATGATTTTTGTCTGCAAAAAAAACTTTAAGATTCAAATAACGACCGACCGTTTCTTGGTGTCATTTGCTTCCGTACCAAGACTCGGTCCAGCGGTACTACCACCAAGAGTCAAAAGAGCTAAACTCGAACAGCCGGTGTCAGAATCATCTGACGCCAAAGTGGCAAATTCGAACAGTTTTTCTGGGCACCAGGCGTAAGGTGCTAGCACCGTGTCACAGTATACAGTAAGCAAACTCGAAAATAACCCAATTTACTATGTAAGAGTAAAAAGAACATACCATATTCATAGGCAGAAAACACGAGAGCAAACAGCACAGTCATATATGCGTGTAACCGAAAATTTGTAAACAAAAGCGACACAGCTGATCGGTATCTTTTGCATTTCGCAATGTGTTTTGCGTGAAATTTAGTCGGCATAAAGATTAAAAGCTAAATAAAATATCAGCGGAATACACGAAATAGTATGGAAACATACTAAATTATAAACTTTCTGTTTAAATCACTCACTTCATTTCACAGGAAATTGAGAAAAATAATGAAACCGAAATCCACCCGACTCGTTTCCCATCAAATCAGAGCAACTGAAAGAAACAATTGCAAACGGCATTGTCGTATCTAATTTTTCTGCTGTTGATTTTATATTTCAGAGGAGGGAAATTTAAAAATTGAAATCTGTTTTGACCACCATTTCTTATAAAAGTACAAATATTCTTCATTTTAGGTTGAAAATTTGGATAGAAAATTTAAATTGTCAGGATATAGTAGAAAAGCAATTAATATCAAATCTTCTGTCCATCAAAATCATTTTACAAACGACGTGATGCTAATTTCAAAGCAATAATGACGTTTGAGAAAGTACGTCGTTGCGGCTCTCATCTTTAACAGTATATTTCTTTCTCTGTTTCACTTTTATTAGATTCCTTTGTGGTCATATTGCTTGTTCATTCTTTGTACCCCAAAAATTTAAGATTTTTCTAACCAATTAGAATGCCTAGATTTGGGTATTTATGGGTTATTCGTTTTCGGTTACACAGGTTATTTTCACATTTAATGTATGAAGTTTGTTTACTGTATACTGTGACCGTGTCAAAAACGAAAACGCACTTTATTATGCCGGTAATTGGCACGAGGAATATAAAAACATATCGCACAAAAAAACATTTAAAATGTTAAAATTTTGTGTTGAGAACTGAGCGATGGGGTCTTTTGGTTATATTCAAAATACTTTAATAAAAAAGAACCATATCCAGCCATAAGGGTCAGTTGATGACAGTCACTGAGACATGATTGATCTTATCAATTGCCGTGTGCCTGACGATTAGAGTTGCGCGACTAAAAATATGAGTTTTGTGTACTTAACATTCGTTTTATAAATTTGTACATTTACGAGCCTCAAAGCTTTCAACAATCCACTCTACAGACTTTTTGGTTTCTTATATGAAGTACGTAGTATCAAAAGTATTGTACAGTACACTCACGATTATATGTACAGGAAATTTTAAGCTTTTTATTTAACAGAGTATTTATTCTCAAAAAGTCTAGTTTATCCTTAGATGCTTACGCATCCTTGGACAATTTTTATGTGACAAATTTAAGAAATATTAAGAGGTATTCATTTCGAATTGCGGTCAAATTAAAAATGCTTGATTGCATCCTAAAATGTGGCCTTTAGGCAACCGCCATAAAAAAAGGCAGATTTATAGGCGTGAGAAGGAGTGGTCAAATCTAATTAAGTTGGATGGAAGAGTTGTGTAAGAGTTTTTCTAGCATTTATAATTTTTTGACCTTACTCACCGTTTTCCAGAGAATCTCAAAAATATTTTCATTTGAACGAGAGTTTCTGGAAGGGTTGGATTAATTTTGCTCATCAACGAACTTAGTTTTCATTTTTTGAGAAAAGCTCTTTGTCAAATTTAAAGTTCCTAGCCAAACCTAGCACCCGGAATCGTACCCCTCAGAAAGCGTAATAAGGTCTCTAGTATATAGATGAACATTTCAACTAACAGTTGTTTTTGGGTCAAGGAATCGTGAAATGAGTTTTGATTCGGTAATCTTTGTACAAATTTATGAAACGAATGTTAAGTACACAAAACTCATATTTTTAGTCGCGCAAGTCTAATCGTCAGGCACACGGCAATTGATAACATCAATCATGTCTCAGTGACTGTCATCAACTGACCCTTATGGCTGGACATGGTTCTTTTTTATTAAAGTATTTTGAATATAACCAAAAGACCCCATCGCTCAGTTCTCAACACAAAATTTTAACATTTTAAATGTTTTTTTGTGCGATATGGATTTTTTTTGCTCCTTTATAATTTATGAAAGTAATGACATCTCACTCTCTCTTTCGGCGCTACTAATGTCTCTCACCAGAGACAGAGATCCCTACACAGTCTTATCAATTTATTTGGGATACCGAGATCTCTCATGACTTTATAAAGTTCTACCCTGACTAGGCTATCATAGGAGGTTTTAAAGTCTATGAATATGTGTTTTACTTACCTCGCATGCGTAGAGTGCATAGTCTATCTGATACAGCTTGAAATCCGATAACAGTAAATAAGAATCGGTTTTATCAATTGCTTATATAAGAGCATCCTTGTCATTGGAGAAAGCATGCTTTTCGGGTGCATTAACGAGGCGATAGACATATAAGCTTTATTTGCTTTTCTTAGGGATTCCTTAACATGGTCATTGAACTTTAAGAGCTTATTAAAATTGACACCCAGATATCTAATCTTATCCTTGGGCCGAAGTTCTCGACCACCCAGAGAGATAGAGAGGTTAGAACATATTTTGGCAGTACCCGATGGACCCCTTCCAGACGCGTTTCTAAAGTGAATTAGCTTTGACTTATTACTATTAATTGCAATGCCCCATGAGTCATAATACTCCTTGATCTCATCCAGATGGAGCTGCACAAAACGGGCAGCGACTTTTGGATCTCTGTTTGACGAAAAAATATCAATTGTTGCCTAATATAGCCATAGAAAAATATACTTAAATAGAACTTTTGCTCAGAACTAAATTTTTGAAATATTTCCCCTAAAATGAGGGGAAAGTCGCGCTATCTCTTCTTTGCAGCGCGAGCAAATGCCTCTCGCTTCGCATTTGAGAGGGAATGAGAAAATATATGTCATGTTTATAAATGTTGAGAACCAATATTGCCAGATATATATTAATGTTTAGTACAAGGAAAAAAATATTTTTGCAATCCGTAAATGAAGTAAATGTTTTCAGACTTTTTATTTATAAATAGTGTTAACATTACGAAATTTAGTAAAACTCTTCAATACACTTTTGTTTGTAACTTTTTTTTCGATCCAAACCCCTGTACAAATAGTTTAAAAAACGCTGGTTTTCAGTTAAAATGAAGAGCATTATAGAGAATTTTCAACTTCTCTATAATGCTCTTTGCAAGAGTGGACAAGAAATATTAACGTTTGGTTATTTTTTGTCCATGATTTGTGTTTTGTTAAGTTGAATAAGAGCGAAAATAAAATGTTTTCTGCTCAAGTCATACTTTATTTAATATTATCCTAACAATGAAATTAGTTTGCAGAAGGGTAATAGGAGTTATTTTTTTAGGTACGCCATTTTGAAGGTATAAAAGGAGTATAACAAATGTTAGGTTGTATTTTAAAATAGGATATACAAAAATATCCATAAATTTTAAATTTGGCGCTATTTTTAGTTTTAGTACAAATAAAAGTTATATGGCAATACCATCTATTTGACAGTTCTCGTGTTTATAATTGAAGCCAGTTTTCACGTTTCGGTTTTCATCGAATTTTGTTTAATTTACTGACTTAATTCGCGCAAACTAAATTAATTTCGATGTAAAACTCATCGCTTATTAATGATAAAAATATAAAATAACGTGACATGCTGTGGAAATGTGAAAAAATGTGACTTTTCGGACGGTAAAATCTCTTTGGGGGATAAATCAGAAATCTCTTTGGGGACTATTCAGAAAAAATGCTTCACTCACGGACACTGTAGATGTGCAGATTCTGTCTTCCTGTTATTCTTATTCGTAGGATAAGATACTGAAACATGACAAATGATTCAAAACAAAAAATCCGCTTGCCTCTCACCTCAACTTGCCTTGTATGTTCTGGAACAGATGACAAAGGGGGTCGGGTGTAAGAGAAAATGTCAAATAAAAATTTCAGGGATGTGTAAAGTTTTAGTACACGCATGCATTTGCATTTTAGTACAACAAAACACTTTAAGTGCAATTTTTCCATTGTAATTCAATTTTTTCCGCATTAAGAATCTTTAGTAAAATTCCTTTCACCATAAACATGACTAAAAAAACATTTAAACAGTTAAAACCATACTAAAAAATTTTGTTTTGCTCCATACTTTAGAGAAATTTTTAACGTTTAGAATATAGCTGCCTAACCCTGATTGCTTGCTTTTAGCACAATTTTTAATGTTTCCTATCTGATGAATGTGGTAAAGAGAGAAAGTATATAAAATTCCTAAGTTCATCCCGCTTCCTCTTACACTGGTATATGGAAAACCCCTGAAGCGACAGTTCTATTTAAGTATATTTTTCTATGGTATGAGTTAGACCCGATGGAACCCAAAGTTTCCATGAAAACTCCTCGGTTGACACATCTCCCGAACATGGTATAGTTCGCTTATACACAAAGCCATCCACGACCTTCAAATCGGGTAATCGTTCTTTGTTTTTATCGATTGTATCTAAAAGCTGTAGATAATCATCCGATTTGAATTCCGTGGATTCCAAGTCTATGGTTAGAACTTGGTCTTCGACAATACTGTCCATAAAGGCTCGCGAAAGTGTATCCGGTACTACATTTTTAGACCCCTTTCTGTGCACGATCTTGAAGCTGAAACTTTGGAGTTTTAAGCTCCATCTAGCTAACCTTCCGCTTAAATCTTTTAGGCCCATAAGCCATTTCAAACTGGAATGGTCAGTTATTATAGTGAAACTCATGCCTTCGATATATTGCCGAAATTTCTGTACCGCTGTGACGGCCGCTAGGCATTCGCGTTCCGTAACCGAATAATTGACCTGACATTTATTTAACTTTTTAGCGATGTAGGCAATTACTCTTTCATCCCCACTATCGTTTTGCTGAAACAAAACATCTCGTATCCCAGTTGACGAAGCATCACACTGGACGAAAAATTCTCGGTGGAAATCTGGATGCGTGAGAACTGGTGCTGTGGTTAAAGCCATTTTGAGTTCCTCAAACGCCTGTTTCGCTTCCGGTGTGACGTGAAATTTCTTGGCCTTTTTCAGGCATTCCGTGAGGGGTGTGGAGATGGTGGCATAATTATTCACAAACTTCCTATACCATCCCGTCATTCCCAAAAACCTGCGTGCCGTAGATGGTATAGGGAAATCTTGTATGGCCTTTATTTTATCCGAGTTTGTTCTCAGTTCGCCTTCTCCAATTATATACCTGAGATATGGCACTCTCCTACAACAAAATCGAGACTTTTTCAGGTTGATGGTCAGGTTTGCCGTTCTCAAACAGTCAGCGACTTCTGCCAATACTTTCAGGTGAGTTTCGAAGTCCGCTGATACCACTAGTAGGTCGCCCAAATATAGAAAAACATTGTCCCTAAGCCGAGACGGCACCACTTTATCCATAAGCCTACAAAGTCGTTGTGGGCTGTTGCACAATCCAAAACACATGACTTTGAATTGGTAAAGTGGGCGTCCCGGGATAGTAAACGCCGTCTTCTCCCTACTCCGTCTCTCCAGCGGTATTTGCCAAAATGCGTCTCTCAAGTCTATACTACTTATAAAGTGAGTATCTTGAAGACGACTCAGCAGCCCATCTATATGAGGTAGTGGATAGGCGTCTTTCACTGTTACGGAGTTGAGCTTTCGGGAGTCAAGACACAGTCGGTTCTTACCTGGTTTCCTGATAAGCACGACTGGTGAGCTCCAGGGGCTCTGACTTTCCTCGATAACTCCCAGTGAAATCATTCTATCCAGTTCCTCATATAGACGGACCTGTACCGCTGGGAAGACGGGGTAGTGCTTCTGTTTGATAGGAACTGCATCCCCTGTTTCGATCTTATGCTCCTCCATAGACGTGTGACCTAAGCCAAACTTGGTGGAACATATAAACTTGTTTGTAATGGTCTCAAGTTTACTTTGCTGTAGAGACGTGAGTACATGAATATCGGAATCATCGGGTAGCTCTACTTTTTCATTAACAATGTTTAATGCACTTATAACGTGTGGCGCTAAATTAAACACACGCCAGAAGTCTATTCCGAGGTACACATCTTGTTCCAAATTAGGGACTATATAAAAAGTTATTGTTTCCGTTTGTGCCTTGTAAGTAACCGGAACACGTATTTTACCAACTATCATTTGGCCATTACCATCTGCGGTTCGCACTCGAGGTTTGTAGTTGATCATGCTAAGGTTCAACTCTTTAATAATTTTTAGGCCATTTTTCCCTAAGCACGAAATGTTAGCGCCACTATCAAGCAAGCCGACTAACTCTAAATGTAACATTTTAATCTTTGCGTTTTTAGAGAGATCTAAAGTCGTGCTAGCAATGGACTTTCTAATATTTTGGCGGTCGAGAAATCTTACTCGGGCCTTCGAAGCATTTTTAGATAAAAGATTCGGATACCTTTTGCCAAACTCTTCATCAGGTGTATCAAAAATTCTTTGACGGATAGCTTGATATTCGCGCAATCGCACATGGTAAGGCTTAATACTATTTTTAGAATTGAGAATAGGTTCCTCGACATTACTTATAGGGTTAGTGAGTATGATTTTAGGTGATTGAGGAATATCTAACATTTTCGAATTTAAATTTGGGCTATTATAAGAGGGTTTAGTTATTCCGGGTGAGTTTGCGTCTGACGCGAGCATCCCGGCATATTTGCGTCCCGCTTCGAGTTTTCCTTGCACTTTGGGCAATTGCGAGGTACAACATTATCGGTGCCACATTTGTAGCAGAATATATTTCGCGGCTCTAAACAATCCATGAAAGCATGCCCAGGTTTCTTGCAATTCCAACACTTAAATTATCTTCTTTCAGCATTGGGAATTGGATTCGACGGTTTGTTGGTCGGCATTCTGTTAAACGCTTCCACATATGGTTCATTACCGGAATACTCCTCTTGGTAATCGCTGTAGTTAATATCATTGACTTTTCGAGCGACAATAGGAATGTTTCGAGGACGGTTCACATCCATATTTGAAAAAGTATTTTCAGTTGTGCGACAAGCTTCTTTCAACTGATCTAAGGTGTGAATAGTCATCGGATAAACAAACCGTGTCAGCCATGGTTTGAGATTTCACTTGATCAAGGGTATGAATTCACTATCGCCAACCGGTACTCGCATTCTACTACGAATTCGCAACATTTCCGAGAAAAACTCATCAAAACTTTCATGTGCTTGCTGCTTTTTATCCATCATCTTACCGATGATTTCCAAGTCACTTTCTGTGGATTTAAATTGACCTAACAGAGCAAAGCGTAGTTTGGGCCAAGTATTTAATGGTTTTTGTCGCAAATGCTGCCACAGCCATGTACGCGCATTTCCTTGCAACAGCAAATGAAAATTGGCTATGACTTCATTTCAAGGAGTTGTATAACTGTTTTGTAGGTACTCTACTTGGAATATGAAGTCATCAATGGTCATTTTGTTTGGTGTACCATCAAAGCATATTCCCCATTTATCCAACATTAGCCTATTAAACCTATTGTATCCCGAATCTAAATAATTATTAAACGGGTTTGGAGGACTTATGGATGGTGGCTGATTTTGCTTAAATAAGTTTTGAAGCAGTTGCATCTGTGCCAGAAAATTTGTCCCATTACCGCCTTCAGTAGTTAATTCAGGATTAACCGCGCCAGAATTAACTTGCCTTGGTTGAGTGACTTGCGGTTCTGGTCTAATGTTTAAATTTCCCAACATATTAGGAGGTGGTGTGGAATTGTTAGACACTAATTCTTGTCTCAACCCTGCTATGGCATTTCCCACACATAAACGTAATTCATCGCGCAAGGAAGTGACGATATTTAACTGAGATCTTTCGACTTCAGCGCGCATGGATTCTAGCAGAAAGGATTTTATCTGTGTAATTTCCGCCGATATATTACTACTCGTGGGTAGCGCATTTGTTTGACCACTTCCCGGATTAATAGCACTAACTTCCGGACGGACCTCACCCAAACTGTTATTAAAGTTTGATGTTTCCCCCACGGTAGCATTCAGATGAGAAACATATACTGGTTCTGACTCTACATTTGATTCCACGTTACCAGTACCTGCAACCTGTGCAGGTACACTCGTACTTTGGAGAGGAGAACGCTCTAATGGCATATTCGAAGGATTCCGAAATAAATTTAACGATTTACTCATTGACCTAGTGGTCGGCCTATTCTCGTCAAAACTCAAATTTCTTCGCACTTTGACAGCTTTTATAATCTTTTGAGTTTTATCTGTCGACATTCCCTAATAACAAGGCGTTTTCGGATAATTATTTTTTTAAATCGCAATAGTGAAATTAAGTATTAAAATTTTTCTTTATACCAAACTTAGAACACTAAAAATAAATATATATAGAATAAATACCATAAAATTTTATCAAATCGATCTTGCACACAATTTCAGCAAGAATTCAGAACTTGCATTTAGAACCAATAAATAAATTCGCACAATTTTATTTGTTTTCTTTCAATATTCAATATCTTACATAACATTAGGGCAAATGCAAAACCGAAGACTTCGGAAGAAATGTCTCGTCCTGTATTTGCGACTATTAAAAGATTTGAAGGAATGAGGGAAAAAAAAGGATAAAATTAAAAAAACTAATACTGCATAACATCGTTATTGTAGGCACTTTATCTCTGATCGATCGAACGTTGAAGTAGGCAAACGCGATACCTGGTTTAAAATAACCTTAAATACCGGGACACTATTCAACGAAACGATCTAGTTTTCGTCTATAATAACAATATCAAAGAATGTCGTTATTTCGTAAACCATGAATTATATGAAGGCAAACGCAACTGAAAATGAATAGACATTTTAGCTGGGACACTTCACAAATTCAGATTCCGATGCTATACAAATTTGAACCTAAATATTCTTTGCAGATTTCTTCGTAGCAAACGCGAGTAACGCTTTGTTCCTTGAATTTTGCGCCCCTGGACTCACGAAGTTCTACGCCGCAATATTTATAAAGAAATGAAAAAAAATTCAAGATGTGCAAGGTATTCAGTATACAACTATAAATCTAATACTATCAAGCTATTCCTATGTATGAATTCGGAGGAATAAAGTTAGTCTTGTAATAGAACTCGAACCGTGTGTTTCATTGTCAGCATCACGATACACCACATGGTGGCAGCGGTTAGTTAAACGCGTTTAATAAAATTGTATTCGGGCCGCCTAGACAGTAGTCGCGTCTGAATAAATCAAAAAAAAAAATGACCGAGCCTAACTCAGCGAATTTAAGTAGCAGTAGTAGTTTTACTGTGAAGTCTCCGGATCCATTTACATTCAGCAATCCGGGAGAATGGCCAAAATGGCAACGCCGATTCGAGAGGTTTCGGATAGCCGCAAAATTGGATAAGGCCTCATCAGAGGAGCAAATCAATACGTTAATTTATTTGATGGGTGATCAAGCCGACAACATATTCCTGTCATTTACTCTATCGGCGCAAGAAAAAAAGGATTACAACAGGGTAATAGAAGCATTCAAAAGCCACTTCGTTGTGAAAACCAATGTCATTTACGAACGGGCAAAGTTCAATCTTCGTTACCAACTCGACGGCGAACTAATCGAAGATTTTATAACTGATCTTTATTTGTTGTCAGAAAACTGCAATTACGGTTCTCTTAGAGAAGAAATGATTCGGGACAAAATCGTCGTTGGAGTTCGTGATCGTAGACTATCAGAAAAATTACCACTGGTGACGGATTTAACCTTGGAAAAAGCCATCACAGAAGTGAGACAGCATCAGGCTGTTAGGAAGCAGCAACTAGAGTTAACTAGTTCTACGATAAATAAACTTTCCGGTGGAACGAACACCAACACAAGACAAAACACAAAAAAAAGCAATAAAAACAGTAGTTACACAAACAACAAAATTCAAGGCGGCAATAAGTGTATGTGGTGCGGTTCAAAAACAATACACATAAAGCAAAATAATTGCCCGGCAAAAGGAAAAAAATGCAACAACTGCAACAAGCTAAACCACTTTGCTAGTGTGTGTTTATCAAAAAATAAAAAGGCAAATACAAGTGTGAATCAAATAGGACACTTAGAAAATCCATACATGGCATCGCAGTCGTCAGATGACCAGAACTTAGACTTTTTGGGCATGTTAACGATAAATAAAATCAATAATAACAAATCATGGGACGTCGACGTATTTATTAACGACACAAAAACCACATTCACAATCGACACAGGATCGCCAGTTGATGTGATCCCCAGTGAATTGTATAAAAAGAAATTTCAACAAACACATTTACGCCGATCCGACCAAAAAATCACAGGGCCGGATGGACTAAATTTAAAAATAATTGGAATGTTCAATGCCAAAATAAAATTTAAGACAGGCACAATTGAAAATAAAATATACGTGATTGATAATTTAAAGAAACCGTTACTAAGTCTACATTCGAGTGTTAAGCTAAAATTAATAACAAAAAGTGAATTGTGCAACGTAAACGGTGACACAAACATAAACAAAAAACTTAAATCTAGTGTTGTGATCGAAAAAGAATTCCCCATGTTGTTTGACAGACTCGGATGTTTAAACGATTTCGAATGCAACATTAAATTAAAAAGTGACGCCAAACCTTTTCAAGTTTTTACGGCTCGACGAGTGCCAGTGGCCTTAAAAGACACTTTAAAAACAAAACTGGAAGAAATGGTTAAACAAAACGTAATAAAAAGGGTAGAGGAGCCTACACCGTGGTGTGCTCCACTAGTTATAGTTCCAAAACCTAACGGTGATATTCGGTTATGTGTTGACTTAACAAAACTGAACTTGGCAGTCGAACGTGAAATTCACCCAATGCCTATAGCAGACCACACGCTAGCACAGCTTTCGGGAGCTAAGATATTTTCGAAATTAGATGCAAATTCAGGATTTTGGCAAGTTAAATTAACAAAGAAATCACAATTACTAACAACATTTTTGACACCATTTGGTAGATACTGTTTTTTGAGATTACCATTTGGAATTTCATCTGCTACTGAAATTTATCAAAAACAAATGCAAAAAATATTAGAAGACATTTCAGGAGTTGTTCTCCAAGTCGACGACATACTAGTTTTTGGTCCAGACGCAGAAACACATGACAAAATCCTACGACGAGTTTTGACTAAACTGAAAGAAAACGGGGCATCTCTGAATAGAGACAAATGCGAAGTCGGAATAACGTCCGTAAAATTTTTAGGACACCGTATTGACCAAGACGGAATCTACCCATGTGATTCAAAAATACAAGCCATCACAAAATATCCAACGCCAGGAAACGTGACGGAGTTAAAAAGATTCCTCGGGATGGTAAATTTTCTGGGAAAATTTGTGCCGTTTCTTTCAGACCTGAGTCAACCTCTAAACGAGCTTCTGCGCGACAACATTAATTTCCAATGGGGAAATTCACAGGAGACATCTTTCAACAAGCTGAAAGAACTACTGACTAGAGCACCTGTGCTTAAATTATACAACCCAAAACACAAAACGATCCTGTCTAGCGACGCCTCATCATACGGCCTGGGATCCGTCTTACTTCAATTTGGTGAAACAGAAACTCTTCGTCCAGTGGCATACGCTTCAAGAACACTCTCCCAAGCAGAAAAAGGTTATGCGCAGATTGAGAAGGAAGCATTGGCGATTATCTGGGCGGCGTGTGAGAAATTTCCAGATTTATTAACAGGGATTCACTATAGTATCGAAACCGATCATAAACCCCTGATCGCAATCTTCACTACCAAAAACTTGGACGAATTGACACCTCGTTTGCAAAGGTTTCGGATGAGGATGATGGTGTACGCATACGACATTTATTACACTGCGGGTAAATATCTAGTTGCGGCTGATGCACTATCACGCCATCCGACAGAATCCGACGACAACGCAGGCGAGAACACCCTAGAAAAGGAACTTCATACATTTGTCAACAGCATAACCTCTAGTTTGCCAATAACTCAAGGAAAATTAAGCAGTATTGGTGAGTCCCAAAAGCGTGACCGTAATTTGACTACAGTCATAAAATATTGCATGAGCGGCTGGCCAGACAGATACAAAATCGAACCTGAAATACGTCAATATTACAACGATAGGTACAGCTTATCGGTAAATAATGATATACTAATGAACAACTGCCGTATAGTCATCCCTAGTGAGCTACGTCATGAAGTTTTGGAGAAAATCCATGCGGGTCATCTTGGTATCGTAAAATGCAAGGCTAGAGCTAAACAGTCAGTCTGGTGGCCTGGATATACCAAAGACGTGGAAGACTACATAAAAAAATGCTCAATCTGCATACAAAATGTATTGCCCCGGCATGAAGACTTCATCGAGTCAAAACAACCAGAACGTCCATGGCAGATTGTGGGAATGGATTTATTTTTCCACAAATCACATTGTTTTTTAATCGTCAGTGACTATTTCTCAAGATACCCTGAGATAGCCCGACTGGAAAATCAAACTACAGATTGTGTTATTAATCATATTAAATCTATCTTTTGCAGACATGGCATCCCAGATGTGGTCAGATCGGATAATGGACCACAATTTCAAAAAATAAATCACTCCACATTTGCAAAATTTGCTGCAGAGTGGGGATTTCACCACATAACGTCATCACCACGGTATCCTCAAAGCAACGGTTTTATTGAATCAGCGGTAAAAACTGTCAAGTCGTTACTCAAGAAGAATAAAGATCATTACTTGGCGCTAATGGAATATAGGTCAACTCCTTTGGCTAATGGCTTATCACCGGCAGAGATGCTAATGGGCAGAAAAATCCGCTCAACTTTGCCCATTACGGAAGAGCACCTCGTCCCAAACTTCGATCTGAAGGCTTCACGTCTGAAAGACAAGGAACTCAAGAAAAAACAAGCTGAAAACTACAACCAGAGACATCGTGTCACTCAACGAGAACCCTTCGAGGTGGGCGACGTAGTTTGGATCCGAGATTTGAGCTTGTGGGGTAAAATCGAAAAACCAGCCGATACACCAAGATCATACATTGTCACTACAAACCGTGGAAAATTTCGACGAACCTCATTTCACCTTGTTCATTCCAAACGCAAAGATGTCCCGTACGAGCCTGATGAAGTCAGAGAAATGATTGCACCAAGTTCTTCTAATCACAGGACTGAATCTACAAGCGAGACGACCAGCCCAGGAACCGTCCCAATTGCGAATAGTCAAACCACAACTGACTCGCGATATGTGACAACAACAAAATCTGGCCGCATCGTAAGGATGCCGGAGAAATATGTCCCGTCCAATAAGTAGTATTAATCTTAATAATATGAATTAAAATTTGTTCTAAAATTAATAATATGAATTAAAATTTGTTCTAAAATTAATAATATGAATTAAAAATTGTTTTAAAATAAATTTTCAAAAAAAACAGCCTTGCATAATCCTATAACTTGAATTAATAAAATTAAACTCATAAATATTTTGAATTCGAAAAAAAAAAAAAAAAAAAGGAATTTTTGTTACTTAAAAGGGGAGATGAAAGGTATTCAGTATACAACTATAAATCTAATACTATCAAGCTATTCCTATGTATGAATTCGGAGGAATAAAGTTAGTCTTGTAATAGAACTCGAACCGTGTGTTTCATTGTCAGCATCACGATACACCACAAGATGAGACTACGCTTTAACTGACAGACTGGAAAAAAATTCAAAAGGAAAAAAAAAACATTGTATTTATATGGGATATTTAAAGGAATTTGGGCAAGGAAGTTTTCGGGTAAGGGAGGGGGAAGAAAAGCCTTAGCATTTTTAAAAGAGATGGAGAGCACTTCCCGTTAGGACTCGGCTTAGTGTCTGGGTATTTCCGTGAAGGATTAACCCTGCGACACGCCAATTTTGTAACAGCCAGAGTGACGAGATATTCTTTTTTTACGTTGATGTTGTGATAGAAGGGGAGGCAGGGTGGCACGTTGGACGTTCGAGGGCTTAGCTCGCCGGACGGGGTCGGTTCTTGCCATCCTTCTACCACCTCTCTGCTACAAAATAATTTCGTGCCAAAGAACAAACAAAAAAAAAGGATCATAGCTCATCTTCGCATACTAACGGGAGGGGAGGGGGAAGGAAAACCTTTAATAATCGCGGGACGAGGCGGAGCAGTCACGACGCTTACCTTTTTCTTCCTCCATCTTCTAGTCTTACACCTGCCCCAAATTAAAACTCTACACAAACATGTTGATAATTAAAATACTGGTGCGGCTCCTACACGTTCAATCTTGCAGTCAATCATTGCATGCTGTGACAACATTTTGAACGTCTATGGTGATGCTGTCATACAAAATTCCATGATTGACAGCATCTGGCCAATATCAAAATCATTTTGATATTTTTCAAGGGAGCTTTTTGAATCACAGCATGCTTGAACGTGTATGGCGATGCTGTCAATCAATTCGTCATTTCAGTGTAATTTTTTGTAGTGAAAAGGTGTCGCATATAAAAGATAAAGTTTTTTGGGAATTGTATTGATTTACCAAGATATCGTTTTTCGGAAGTCCATTTTTATTTAATTGGTCCATTACTCCAAAGCCAAACTGAAGAATATTCTTATTGTTTAACTTGTATCGACAGATATTCTCGTTGGGCTGAAGAGATTTCCTTAAAGGATATTATCTCAGAATATATGGTTTTTGGTTTTTATTCTGGTTGGATTTCTCGCTTTGGTGTTCCTATTAAAATTTCCACCAATCGAGGTAGTCAATTCGAAGCTAATCTTTGCTATGAATTTTTAAAACTTTTTGGAATGTGCTTAGAATTTTTTTTGCTGATTTTCTTTTATATAAGAAAGTCATATGCTGTTCAGAAATTTTCTGTGTAATTTTATTACACCCTACGACTCAAGTCCAGGAGTTTCGGCTGCGCAAGCAAAAAAATGAAAAAGAATGAGTATTTTTATTAGCGAATGTATTTTTCCGCACTCTGCTTTGAAGCAGCATTTTGCACGTCTCAATGTTTTTTTCTCTCAACCATTCCCATGGCATATATGCATTTTACAATAGTGGATCGATCAACTCATAATGATTCCAAAGTACTTTAAGCGATTGACAAGGATCCTCGTCGAGTAATTCCTCGTCTTCAAAGTTTTTCGGGGCTCCATCGCGTTCTTTGACATTGAAATCACCACTTTTAAAGCGATGATTGCCATATGGGCTTCTACATACAAACGATACGGTAATTAAGTAAAACTTTCCCCAAATGACCCTAACTCGGCATAAAACTCGACATTTTCAGCAAGAGAAAAATAATAGTTGTTTACGCATCCAATAAATGTCACATACTATGTTTGACAGTGTATGAGTAACCTTCCCAAGCCATGCAATGGCGGATACCGCCATCTATTCAACAATTGCTAAGAACTTAATCCTGTAGCCAATATTTTTTTTCGGTTTTAGTGCTGTGTTTAAAATAAAAGTTTTATTCAGTTTTGACGTGGATACGTCTTGGATTTTGGTTATGGGGGTACAAATTAGAAAATCGGCTTGCTGCCATGATAATAAATTTGCAATCGATGATACATGATAGTTCCTGATGACATCCCAACAGAAACTGTGTTGTAAAATACGGCCTACATTAAAGTATTGTTTAGGGTATTTTGTTATGTTAAACTATGTTCAATTATTATTGTTTGTGCATTTACTATTGCAAATGCGAATGGTTTTCGACTGTGATTCAAATGAAATGAACATTTGTTTTGTTTTTAGCTTTGCCTTTATCAGTCGTGAAAGTTTTTTCTGTTAAACCTGAATTAGGTCCAGTGCAACTGTGGCACTGTGTTATCACCGTGAAGGTTCATGTTTGTTTCGGGCTCAGGGGAGTGACGAAGCCCTCGTCAGATAGAGTAGTGTCAACTCCTCCTGCTCTCCATTACAGAAATTGTTTATTGGATGGATCATAGGAACTTACAAGAAGTTTATATATTCACCATCCGAATCATCACACTCCCCTGAGCCCGAAACAAACATGAACCTTCACGGTGATAACACAGTGCCACAGTTGCACTGGACCTAATTCAGGTTTAACAGAAAAAACTTTCACGACTGATAAAGGCAAAGCTAAAAACAAAACAAATGTTCATTTCATTTGAATCACAGTCGAAAACCATTCGCATTTGCAATAGTAAATGCACAAACAATAATAATAATTCTCGAGCCGGAGATTTTCTAAAATAATTCGCATAGCCGAATTGATTCGGATGGTGAATATATAAACTTCTTGTAAGTTCCTATGATCCATCCAATAAACAATTTCTGTAATGGAGAGCAGGAGGAGTTGACACTACTCTATCTGACGAGGGCTTCGTCACTCCCCTGAGCCCGAAACAAACATGAACCTTCACGGTGATAACACAGTGCCACAGTTGCACTGGACCTAATTCAGGTTTAACAGAAAAAACTGTCACGACTGATAAAGGCAAAGCTAAAAACAAAACAAATGTTCATTTCATATGTTCAATTAGTTTGTTAAAAATCAAAATCTTAAGAATCAAAAAACCGTCGAGCACAGCGCCACTTTTCCATCAGGCGGCGACATTCCAACGGCGCTACAACAGCGCCACCCACAGCTTGGCCAATCTGACAGCGGATCGACCCCGATCTTTGACAACATAACGATCGTTGGGAAGGACTCGATGAATTACGTATGGGCCGCGATTTTTAGGTATTAATTTTTTATTTTGACCAATGGTGGTATCGACGTTACGTATAACGACATAATCGCCCTCCCGATATTGCCGAGACGGAACACTCCATCGTTCATATTGTGTCTCATTCCGTGATTGGGACCGAGTTTTTGCGGCGTCCGCATTCACTCTCAAAGAGGAAAGGTCACGAGAAGAGGGACGAAGGTCATCTAAGTATTCCGTCAGTTCATCGGTTTCGATTCCTCGTTGAGGTACACCAAATAATAGCATACTAGGGGATTCGCGGGAAGAACTATGGATAGAGTTATTAACAGCGTATTCCACACGGGCAAGGAATCTAGGCGGATTGGGTACGAAATCCCGTTTTTTATAATCTCGTATTTAAAATCCTGTTTTCCAAAATCCCGTTTTTAAAAATACCGTGTAAAAAAATCCCGTTTTCTAAAATACCATTTTTCAGAATCCCGTTTTTTAAAATTCCGTTTTAAAAGGCAAAAGTTACTTTCATTAATCAGGCGCCTGATTAATGAAAATAATTTTTGCCTTTTAAAACGACATTGATAAAAGGTTTGAATGAGGTTACTAACTAAAATTCCAAAATACCGCAATGAACTTCCCAAAACAATTGTTTATTATATTGACATTTTTCGGAGAAAAAACAACCCAAATAGCATCGAAAGGCACGGGCACATGAGATTTGTTCTTTGCGACTTTAAAATGCAGCAATTTACGCAATCGGGACTAAAAATTTACACCTATAATTCACATCTGCGTACAAGAAGCGTAAGAAGTGACGAGCACGACGCACTGATTAATAATGCGTCTGCAAAGCCACAATTGCTTTAGTGGGGAAATTGGTGACCCACGGTTCATCTTTGGGGCAACATTCGCTTCATGCAAATCATGCAGCGATAGAGCAGCATTTGATGGTTTTCGGGTCGAAACAGTGATTAGTTGTGGAGCTTGAATGACAGTTTCGCTTTGAAGAAGCGTGTGATGGGAACAGGGTCGACCCGGTTGCCCTTAGAGTTACCTCAAAGCCCCCGGTTTGCAAACAAAAGAAAAAAAAGTTGATGCCTTCAGCCGCCATATTCAATATTGACATTTGATGCAAAGGATTTCGCTTCGAGAATTGAATTTTTTTTTTCAGGCTAATAACTGAAGGAAATTGTATAAAATTTGGATAAGAGACATTTTTGAAACAGCACAATTTTATTGGCATCAAAATTACATTGCAAAAGAAAAAATTTATTTAACCGGTAGAATAAAACTAAAGAAATTTTTCGTTAAAAACTAAATAATTTGATGGCCCATTAAAATCTGTTTAAATTTCAGATCCAATATTGTCGAAAATTTTTAATTGCAATTAAAATCACGATATGCAATCGGAAGAAAAGTCCATTATAAAAAAATACCCCACAAAAAGTCTCCATGAATTTATCGCCAAAAATAGATTTTCTTAAAAATATTGCTTACAATATAGCTTTAAATTAGTTTCTTTATAATCTGAAAATTTATATACAATAAATAACTCTGATTAAATATTGTAAGAATTTTATTTGTTTTATTTTTTTGAATGACCTAAAAAATCCCGTTTCTCTAATTTTCCATGGGATACACTAAAAACGGGATTTTGAAAAACGAGATTTAAAAAAACCGGATTTAAAAAAAAAAACGGGATTTTGATAAAATGGGATTTTTGGAAACAGGATATCGTATCGATCCCATCTAGGCCAATCAGGCTGACGGCAAGGTTCAACGAATTTACTTAACATGCGACCCAGAATGCGGTTGACGCGTTCGACCTGACCATTGGCTTGGGGAGCGGCAACGGCCGTTTTGATATGTTGGATATTATTACCGCTTAAGTATTTCGTGAATTCGCCTGACCGGAAAACAGAGCCACGATCGGAAATAAGACGGCTGTAATAAGAAAAATATTTATCTAAGGCGGAACAAACTTCTTTGGTACTGGTTGTATTTGCAGGATATCACTTAACGAATTTTGTATAAGCGTCAATAACGACAAGGATATGTTTGTTTTTGTTGATAATATTAGGTAACGGTCCAATGTGCTCAATATGAATGGTATCGAAGGGAAGCGGGGCTTTCGGAATACTGTGTAGAGTTCGTTTATTAACTCTTGTTGCCGAATTGTGAATGATACATCGGATACAATTCTGGATATAATTTTGGATCTTACGATGCATGGAGGGGAACCAATAGTTGAGCCTGATCTGATCGTAACAGTTTACGACTCCTAAATGACCGATCTTGTCATGAAGGGAGCGAATAACATGGGTTTCCATTTCAGCCGGAACAGAAAGGAGGAGTCGAGAATTGGATAGGCGGCGATAAAAAAGGGGATTGTCCGGGGGTTCGTGTTATGATTTGTAACATATGTCATTTTTAACCGACTTCCAAAAAAGGAGGAGGTTATATACATTAATCTTCAAAACTATACAAGTTACGTTCCGTCAAAATAACAACATCATAGTGTTAAAGCTGTTTGAAAATGTCAGGTTTTGTGCCTGAAAACGTGCTTTTGCGGCACGCATTACTATTCCTCTTTAATCAAACGAAAAAGGCCGCTGAAAGCCATCATTTGCTGGTAGAGACTTACGGTGATCATGCCCCAACCATAAGAACATGTGAGACGTGGTTTCGACAATTCAAAAGTGGTGATTTCAACATCCAGGACAAAAAACGTGCTGGGAGGCCGAAAACATTTGAAGATGCGGAATTACAGGAATACTGAATATTAAACAGTTAATACTGATCGCTACCGACAAAAAATGATCAATTTTAACCATGAATTGATCAAAAAACGTCCGCAATACGCTGAAAGACATGGTAAGGTGATTTTGCAGCATGACAACGCGCCGTCTCACACAGTAAAATCAGTCAAAGAAGTGTTCAAACCACTTGGATGGGAAGTATTACCACACCCGCCGTACTCTCCAGACCTGGCTCCATCTGACTACTATCTTTTGCCACGATGGGGCACGCGCTTGCAGAGCAGCACTTCGCCGATTTCGAAGAAGTGAAAAAATTGCTCAATGAGTGGTTTAGCTCGAAGGAGAAACAGTTCTTTTGGGATGGCATCCATAAATTGCCTGGGAGATGGGCAAAATGTGTAAAATGAAATGGACAATACTTTGAATAAATAAATTTTAATGTAAATAACATGTTTTCTTAAGCGAAAAAACCAGAAAAGACTTACCGACACACCTGGTATACATGAAATTTCCGAAGAGCATAAATAACAGCAAGAGCTTCCAGTTCAAAATTATGGTACTTAGATTCGGCGAGGGTAGTACGTCGTGAAAAATAAGATACTGGGTGCCACTTACCGTCGGGTTGTTTCTGCACAAGAATGGCGCCGAAACCGTGCGAATTAGCATCGGTATGTAATTCTGTATCGCGAGTGAAGTTGTATATTGAGAGGACGGGAGCTAATGAGAGAGCATCTCGGAGTGTGTTAAACGCCGTACGACACCCTTGATCAAAATTAAAAGGAGGAGTCTTTTTCATGAGGTTTAATAACGGACCAGCGATACATGAAAACGAAGCAATAAAGTATACGGTATCGAACTTTCTATACGGTAGAAGTATACGGTAACGAACTTTCTTCTATGGGAATATGGTGAAATCCATTTTTCAGATCGATTAAGGAAAAGCATTGTTTTTCGTCTAAATGATCCAAACAGTCTTCAATAAGGGGCAACGGGAAATTGTCGCGAGCGGTAATTTTATTTAGAAGGCGATAGTCGACGCACATTCTCATCTCTCCGGTTTTTTTTTCGAACCAAAACTACGGGGTACGCATACGATGAATTGCTAGGGCGAATGATGCCTTGATCCAATAGACTATCAATTGTCCGATCTACCTCCATCTTTTCCTGATAAGATAATCGCCAGGGAGCAGTATAAATGGGAATAGTAGAGGTCAGATGTAGTTTCATGTGCCTTCGGCACATCGGGGCACAAATATTGGTGTTTTATTAATAGTTTGCATTTTTCGTAATAATCTAGACCAAAATCAAGTCCAATATCCCAGCCGCATGTAAAGTCTAATTCAATTTCATCTCCAAACGGTAATTCATTAGACAACGGAAAATTCGGTGATCGGGAAAGGATGTCACGAGAATAAGAGGAATTGATAGGTGAAGTTTTAGAAGGTAGTTTCGATATTATTCCACTCGGGATTGAATTAATTACGGGTACAGATTCTTTGAACGAGCCACACACCGACGCGAGAAGACGTGAACCAGGTCAAATCACTACGGAGATGAAATTGCATACTTTCAGGGGTTGCTGGTGGCAGCGGTTTTCTGTCTTGCACTTTCTGTAATTCTAAATCAAAAATCCCGATTCTTTAAATGGATTGGTGTTGAATTTTGTGCTTTTTTCCAGAACATTGTGATCTCCAAAAGTGAGGTTAGCGGCACATCGAATCTGCAGTAGGATTCTTGGCAAATTCGATAAATAACGATCTGGAAAGTTCGCTAATGGTATTATTTTGTACAGGTGGTTAATTTGCCCTCTGGCGGCGAAAATTTAAATACAATCTTGACATTAGCGGCAAATTTAGAATTTGTTTTGAATTCGACATATTTTGAAAAGTAAGCAAATAATAAAGGGTATTCACTCATTGATGCATTTGGTTGTGTATCAGTGTATTGGATGTATATTTACTCGACCTAGCAAAATTTTTCATACAAAATCGGTTACACTTTAGCTTTTTATTTGCTTCACTCGAAACCTTGTTTTTGGGTCTTGTATATTGAGAAGTGTAAATTATGACAGCTGAAACGTTTGTTTTCATGTTTTGTGATCTTCATATTTTTCTCCGGTAAAAAGTGTTTAGTGGGATTCGCGGACAATTTATCGTGAACAATTTATCGTAAAACAATTTATCGTGAACAATTTATCGTAAGACAATTTATCGTAAGACAATTTATCGTAAACATTTTGTCGTAAGGAATATAATTTTTACAAATTCGGGCGCCCGAATTCCTTACGACAAAATGTTTACGTTATATATATATGTATGTATATATATATATATATATACAGCCTTGGCCAAAAGTATTGAGCACCCTGTAAATTTTACTAATATACAAAATCTGATGCTCCAAATCAATCGTATTGTTTATTAAAGTTTTGTCGGCATCTAAAAAATAAAATTTAAACAATAGTCAAGTGGCTGGTTAGTAACAAAACATCTAGAACCTTAAAAATTTGCTTTTGTGGTGTTTTTTTGATATCCGATTAGTTCGCTTTCTCAGCTCGCTGTGAAGACATACAGTTGTGTAGTGCCTTGAAGTGATTTTTTTTTCAATAAATTAAATATTTTAATGTAAATATGGCGAAAAAAAGAGAACTGACATTGCAACAGCGGGTAGAAATACAACTTTTGAAGCAGCAAGGCAAGTCCCAAGTGGAAATTTCTAAAACCGTTAAATGTTCGCGTCGAGCTGTGCAATATGTTATCGAACGGTTCGAGAAGACTGGATCGCATAAAAATAGACACAGATCTGGACGAAAACGACTTACTATAGATCGTGAAGACAGAATATTAGTAAGGGATTCACTGAAAAATAGGAGAAAAACGTCTTTCGAGCTCGCTGCTGATTTTTCAGTAACAATTAAAAAGCCAATATCTGCCAGGACGACACGAAGAAGACTGCAGAAAGCTGGTCTAAAAGGCTGCAAAGCCAGGAAGAAGCCGTGGCTTTCCGAAAAAAAAAACAAAAAGGCTCGCTTCCAATGGGCTCTAAAACACAAAAGTTTAACCGAGCAAGATTGGTCAAATATTCTATCGTCGGACGAATCAAACTTTCAGGGGAGTAAAATAATTCCTTTTTCTGTAGAAAAACATTATTTTCGACCCGATAAATATGTGTAGTGTAGTAAAATCCAACGGTTTACAAATCATATTTTTTCATTATTTTTTAGGTTTTCAGGACACCCGGTGCATCGTATGTCCGCCGCCGAATAGGCGAAGAGTATAATGTCGAATGTGTTGTACCAACCGTAAAATACGGGGGTGGCAGTATAATGGTTTGGGGCTGCATGGCTGGATCTGGAGTTGGTGAAATGTTCGTATGTGAAGGCAAAATGAACTCCAAAAAATACATAGATGTGCTCAAAACTACACTTATGGCGTCGTTTTCATGCATTTTTGGAGATACAAACATGGACGGCGTAAAGTTTCAGCAAGACAACGCACCATGCCATAAATCCACCAAAACAAAGAATTGGTTTGAAGAAAATTGCGTCGATGTTTTAGAGTGGCCTTCGCAGTCTCCGGATTTAAACCCCATAGAACATTTATGGGCTATACTAAAGCGTAAGGTGCGGGCGCATCAAATTTCGTCAAAAGAAGATTTAAAAAGGCACCTCCAAGAAGAGTGGAGCGCGATAAGCAGCGATGAATGTAAGAAACTCGTCGCATCCATGCCTAAGAGGGTCGCTGCCGTTATAAAGGCGAAGGGTGGCCCCACAAAATATTAAATTTTTATCATACAATAAACGATTAACTTCTACTAAAACTATTTTTATTTGACTCCATCTAAATATAACGGTTATTTTGCCATATATCATGGGTGCTCAATACTTTTGGTGAATAACTACATCGTTATAAGTGCCAAGAATCCTACTGCTGGAGTTGCATCAACACAAATTTCCTTTATTCATCCACTGTTTTTGTGCGATTTGATAATTTAAATTATTAATTTTGTGGAGAACGAATTTAAGTAAAGTATTTTGTCACCGACCAATTCGTTTACTTAAAAAAGAAGATGTCTGTCTCGTAGAGACGGCCAGAAGACGTGGATCCGCCTACAACAATCGCCATTAGGTATTTAAGTAAGAAATTTTATTGAAAAGGAAATTAAGGAAACAAATTTTTATTTAAAAATAGTTTTATTTATAATTGGTTTATAATAAGAGAAGTATAAAATCAATATTATACATACAGTGTTCAAAACGTTACCATTTCTAGTCTTTCGTTCTGCTCCCAAGGAGGAATTGAAGTCGATAGAAAATAAAAATTCAGCATTTCAGTAAATCCCTCAAAGAACAAGAACGAAATTATGGTTTTTACGTTCTTGCTCTTAAGATCTTTACATTTGCGTTTTGTTTTTACGTTCTTTGAGGAAAAACCTTAAATCTGGGAGCGAAATATCGCTCCCTTACTAATGAAATACATACTTATATATGTGTGTGTGCATCATACCCATGCTTCCATTCATTCTATGCGAGACCCACAAACCGCTTTGAACAAGAAGCGAAAACTTAAATAGAAATTATTTTCGTTCCCAAGAACGAGAGTCGGAAATCACAGCAAACGCTCTTGCCATTAAGAACGAAACTTTTAAGAGCGAAACTTTTGAGAGCGAAACTTTTAAGAGCGAAACTTGTAAGAGCTAAACTTTTAAGAGCGAAAAGAACGAAATAACATGAGATTCAATATATCAGATTCAATACACACAAAGGAACATAAAAAGAGTATAAATGTGAAATCTGTATTACAAGCAACAAACACAGCATAACAGCGGCAGTGAAAATTTAGATTTTGATTTTTAAAAAAATAATTGAACATAGTTTAACATAACAAAATACCCTAAACAATGCTTTAATGTAGGCCGGATCTTATAACACAGTTTCTGTTCGGATGTCACCACAAATATCGAGTATCATCGATTTAATGTAGGCCGGATCTTATAACACAGTTTCTGTTCGGATGTCACCACAAACTATCGAGTATCATTTGTTATCATGGCAGCAAGCCGATTTTCTAATTTGTACCCCCATAACCAAAATCCAAGCCGCTGTTATGCTGTGTTTGTTGCTTGTAATACAGATTTCACATTTATACTCTTTTTATGCTCCTTTGTGTGTATTGAATCTGATATATTGAATCTCATGTTATTTCATTCTTTTCGCTCTTAAAAGTTTTGCTCTTAACGGCAAAATCGTTTGCTGTGGTTTCCGACTCTCGTTCTTGGGAACGAAAATGATTTCTATTTAAGTTTTCGCGGTTTGTGGGTCTCGCATAAAAATGAATGAAAGCCTCGAGCGATGGCTGTTGGGTATTATGCACACACACATGTAAGTATGTATTTTACTAGTGAGAGAACGATATTTCGCTCCCAGCATTATAGTTGTGTTCAGGGTTGTGAGATTTTTGATCTTCGAAATCGTAGTAAATCGGCCGAAAAATAGGAGTAGAATCGATGAAATAGTAGTAAATTTATGTAAAACCTTAGTTATTATATACATACACTGCCGGTCAAAAAAACTTGACCGATAATAAAAAAACCAATTTTTTGATTTTTCACTCCCATTGTATGTGCAAGTTAAGGTTTTTTATATACATTCAAGGTGAATGATAAGAGAATAGACATTTTCAATTTTGAATTGATCGATATTCGACTATTATCGACTTTTCTCGGCTGCAATCGTCTCGGCTCGAGGAAACGCGGCCAAGTCGGCCGAGTGCATCCGATCACGCTTCATTGTTTATGTACTGTCAACAATCGCCAACGACAATTTTTCATCAATTGATTCCTTGTTATTATCACGAGTATGACCGTTCATGTGTAATAAGCGTTTAATAACTAAAAATACGGAAATATGTATATTTTAGATCATTTTTATTTCTTTTATCATGTTCATCGAATAATAATTTCAAAATGTTGAATAAGCTTCAGTTATGTACATTCTTTCAGAAATTGTCGAATTAAAACATTTACAATACATGAAACATGAGTGAAAAGTCGAAAAATTGGTTTTTTTTTATCATCGGTCAAGTTTTTTTGACCGGCAGTGTATATATAACTAATTTGAACGAAAGACTAGAAATGGGAGTGTTTTGAACACTGTATGCATGATATTGCCAGATTGGCAATTATAGCTTTTGTTATGTTTTAAATAAAAATTTTTTTCCTTAATTTCCTTTTCACTAAAATTTCTTACTTAAATATCTATTGGCGATCGTTGTAGGCGGATCCACGTCTTCTGGCCGTCTCTACGAGACAGACACCTTGCTTTTTTTTGATTTGTGAGATAGAGTTATAAATTTTTTTGATTTGTGAGATGGAGTAACGTATAAACTCAAGAACTACTGCACCAACATAGACTATGTATCATGACCACGGTTTATAGTTAGGTGTGGTCGCGGTATCGGCTCCCCTTTCTCCTCCTCGCCTGTTATCTTCTGAACCGCTGAAGCGATTTGAATACGGTTTTCAGTGTTGGGCAGGTCAATCATAAAATAAATTTTCATGCACTCAAACTACTCCGCTCTACATGGTGCGAGCCCCCTCTCCTGCTATCTCCTAAACTACAGAACGGATTTTTATACGATTTTTTAAAAATCCGATAGGTTATCTGTCAAGGTAAATTTTCGACCAATCCCCTCATCAGCTATCTCTGAAACTACTTTATGGATGTTCAACATATGTTACAAAATAAATGCAAAAATCTTAAGTATCTGGTGATAAGGGATTTCGCTTTATTCCCTTTCTCCCAAGCAGATGGAAAAAATACTTGCAATATTCTTGAAAACAGTGCGTCAAACCCAAAAAAATTATGAACAAAAAATTATTTGAAATATAATTACTCCATAATGTTTCTATACCTCAAAATATTTTTGAAAAAAAAGGATTTTTTCATATTCATAAATTTATTACTACCCGGGCAACGCCGGGTTCTTGCAAGCTAGTTGTGTAGAGATATTTAAATCTCAATGGTAATCAAAAGGCAAAAAACAAATATAAAATCACAAATAAAATGTACAATCAAAATAAAACCAAAAATTTCGTAAAAAAAACACCGTGAGGTCTGGAACCCGCCTAAAACCCACTACAAGTTAATTTGGAGGGAACTTTTATTCTGTACTATTCAATCCTTTTTATTTTAGTGACAAAAATATGTTTAAATGACTTTGTGGATTTATCCATCAAATATCTTGTAATTTTGAACTTTTCGGTTTTTCGATCAAAGTTTGCTTAATTGTTTGCATCTATAATAGATTTTACATAGCTAACTTTGGAATTAGTTTCGTATAAAATCACCTCTGTTTGGCCAAGTGGTGGCCAAGCTGGGGCCAAGCGGTTGCCAAGCTAAAGCGAGCGTTGGCTACGCTGGGGCCAAGCTAGTTTCACTTTAAAATTTGTCCCTATTTAAGTTTTTCATCTTACTCACTTTTATAGACCGTAATATCAAAGTTTAGTCAATCCAAGTAATTTCAAAGCTACACTTTTCGAACGAGGAATATTACAGCCAGTCGAATGCCCCTCAATCCAGGAGGCATGGATTTCTCTTTACCGCACTTCCATAAGCATTATTTCAACGTTATTTTGGCAAATAATATATACATATATTTTAAAATCGTTTAACCTGACTGACTGACTGACTCATCAACGCCCAGCCCGAACCCATGAAGCTAGAAACGTGAAACTTTCACAGTATGTCCCAACCATCACGTTGGAGCTCACTAAGGCAGGGTTTTCCGGAATTTTACCGGCGAAGGGGAAAACAGGGGGTAAAGGGGGTTTGGGTGTTTTTAAACCGTGATTTTCGCCATGAATCCTGCTCAATAGGAGGCTGAAAAGTTTCACTTGGAGGGTTTCGGGGCCGCTGATCACGAATCCGGTGTTAGATTTTCGAAATTCGAAACGGAAGGTCCTGTAAGGATAACGCAAATATCCTTTTCCCCATTTTTCCTGGGGAAAAATGGCATTAGGGGTTTTTGGGGTCACTAATCACGAATCCGGTTCAAGAAATTCAAGACTTGAATCAGAAGGTCCTGCAATAATAACGGAAATATCCTTTTCCCCATTTTTCACGGGGAAAATGGCATTAGGGGGTTTTTGGGGTCGGTGATCAGGAATCTGGTGCTAGACTAATTCGCAACGGAGAGTCCTGCAAGGATAAGATTTTTCTCAAAAGTTTTTAAGTTCTTTCCGGTTTTCTTCTTATTCTAAAATTTATACAAAAAACTTTACCCGGCAACGACGGATATGCAAGCTATTTTTTTATGAATTGAAACTCCTTGGATTCCCTATACTTTGGTCATGTTCTCATTCAATTTTTATCATAAAACAAAAAAAAACTACTGGTGTCGCAAAAAAAAACTTTATATTTTTCACTTTGGCCGAATACTGACATAATCTGTTTATGGTGTATTATTCTGTTCATGGTGTATTATTCTGTTTATGGTGTATTATTCTGTTTATGGTGTATTATTCAACGTTGTGATCAAATCTTTGCCAAAAAACGGAAAATCGTGAAATTTTCAGAAAAATCTTAGATTTTTGTGGGGTTAATATAAAAAATCGTTGGAAATAAGCTTTCCTGAAAGTTTTAATCTAGTCGGTTCAGAAAACGATAAACACTAAAATAAATTCAGGACTTTATTGTAGAAAATTGCGTGTTGCCTATTATTAAAATAGATCTTTAACCCTAGTTGTAATGAAAAAGACAAATCAGAAATTTGAGCAATTTCCACATGAGGTTTTGAACCCACCCAAATATCCTCCCGAAGATAATTTCCAAGCACCTTTTCCACTGCACTATTCGGTCCTTCATAAACATATTTTTGTCAAATACGTTTAAATCATTTCGTTGATTTGTCTGTCAAATTGAATTTTGAATTTTTCAATTTTGATTACAGATCGCTTAGTTTTTTGTATCTTTATCCTATAATATAATACGAGGAACGTCTGTCTGTCTGTCTGTCTGTCTGCACAAACGATCTCGAAAACCCGCCTAACGATTTTCACGAAACTTGAGGGTTAGGGATTTTCGGGGACAAGAAATCGATCTAGATAGGTCTCACCCCTGAGAAAATTCCCCTTCGATACCCCTCGCCTGTTATCTTCGAATTGGGTGGTCCGATTTTAATGAAACTTTACAGTATTACTGAGGCGGCTGAGGGCTTCCGATTTTTCCACTACAAACCTGACTTTTTCCTCCCCTTGATACCCCTCGCCTGCTATCTTCGAATTGGGTGGTCCGATCTTAATGAAACTTTACATTATCACTAAGGGGGCTAAGGGCTTTGGATCTATCCACTACAAACCTGACTTTTCCCTCCCCTCGATACCCCCGGCCTGGTATCTTCGAATTGGGTGGTCCGATCTTAATGAAACTTTACAGTATTACTAAGGGGGCTAAGGGCTTTCGATCTTTCCACTACAAACCTGACTTTTCCCTCCCCTCGATACCCCCGGCCTGGTATCTTCGAATTGGGTGGTCCGATCTTAATGAAACTTTACAGTATTACTAAGGGGGCTAAGGGCTTTCGATTTTCCCACTACAAACCTGATGTTTTTATATAAAAAAATTAACATTATACCCAATTATATTCGTCATATGAAGTTTAATAATGTAAGAAAGGTATCGTCTCACCGTTAGGTGAATTAGACTGTGTTTTTCTAATATATTGCGTGTTTTTTTCTAACAGAGGTGAGACCTATCTGGATCGATAGGTCTTATCTCTCCAAAATTTCAGCAAAAGTACGACTTTGAGGTAGCCGAGCATGGCTCGGTTTTCCTGGTACTCCTATAATATAATACGAGGAATGTCTGTCTGTCTGTCTGTCTGCACAAACGATCTCGAAAACCCGCCTAACGATTTTCACTAAACTTGAGGGTTAGGGATTTTCGGAGATAAAAAACCGATCTAGACAGGTCTCACCTCTGAGAAAATTCCCCTTCGATACCCCTCGCCTGTTATCTTCGAATTGGGTGGTCCGATTTTAATGAAACTTTACAGTATTACTAAGGAGGCTAAGGGCTTTCGATTTTTTCACTACAAACCTGACTTTTCCCTCGCCTCGATACCCCTCGCCTGGTATCTTCGAATTGGGTGGTCCGATCTTAATGAAACTTTACAGTATTACTAAGGGGGCTAAGGGCTTTCGATTTTTCCACTACAAACCTGAATTTTCCTTCCCCTCTATACCCCTCGCCTGGTGTCTTCGAATTGGGTGGTCCGATTTTAATGAAACTTTACAGTATTACTAAGGAGGCTAAGGGCTTTCGATCTTTTTACTACAAACCTGTCTTTTTCCTCCCCTCGATACCCCTCGCCTGGTATCTTCGAATTGGGTGGTCCGATCTCAATGAAACTTTACAGTATTACTAAGGGGGCTAAGGGCTTTCGATTTTTCCACTACAAACCTGACTTTTCCCTCCCCTCGATAACCCTCACCTGGTCTCTCAAAGCAACGTTTCAAAAATCGGTGACAGCGATTACTCAATAACTACTCAACCGATTTCTATGAAATTTTGTTATCGCGCGTTAGTTTTAGTTCTAGCTTTCTAGGTCGGGAATTTAAAAACTCTGGAAAAGCCCTGTAGAGATAATGTGAATTTAGTTTTTCCCCAAAAATCAGCAAAAGTAGGATTTTGAGGTCGCCGAGCATGGCTCGGTCTTCCTAGTACTTAGTTTTAAACAGCCAACGTCACTAACCTATGGACTCCATTAGATTTTGTTCCAGATTGAATTTAAATCGAATCACAAAAAAGTATAACGGAGACTCAAAAAATTTTGCATTTAAATGTCCTTACTGTCATGATTTTTTCGGCTACTGAAAAGTAGGATTTTTTTGACATTAGTTCAGTTCAGAACAAGAATAGCGGCTAAAGCCAATTTTTGTTTCCGCGTTGACATTTCTAAGCACGCTATGGAGACACAAAAAATATGAAAAATCATGACTGAAAATGCCCACGCTCTGATTTCACTATTCGCCATAATATGGAGTGGGGGAAAAATCATGATTTTTAAATCACGAGTAATACTATGTTCACACCGACGCAAAATTACGTAATTTTGAAGATTTTCGTAATTTTGAACGAAATTTTGTTCGAAATCACGAGATTTCCAGTACATTAACCTGTTTTCAAAATCACTAAAAGTATGTAATTTCCACAAAATTACGAACAAAATCAAGTAAAAACAATGGATACAACCCTGCATCACTTATTCAGCTCTCTTCAGCACATCAGTTTTGACATTTGTGCTGCATTGGATAAACGGAAATTTAAGAAAAAGAAGCCGTGTTCCGCACGCGAAGAGGATATATTAGTAAACCTGTGGTCTGAAAAAATAAACAACCTACGTGGGGCAAAAAAAATGGACATGTTTATGATGCAGTTAAATATGAAATGGAAAATAATTGTTTATTTTCATTACAGATAATTTCCATTTTCTTCTAAAGTGTCTAATTCTGTTTGCACATATTTCATCGATGTTTTGAATTGTATTATTCATCATATTAAGTTAAGTGCACACGATATGATCACTGTTCATATTTTTGAGCAAAAAAGTGTCCCAAACGTGTTCATATCGTCTGAACACCATATTTTTGTGTTCATACGTATGAACACAAGGCATATGAACACATTTGAAGATACCGTGAGCAGACGTATGAACACGACCTGTTCATACCGTGTGAACACTATTTTGGGACCGTATAATCCCAGTTTGTAAAATTCCGACGTATGATCACAGATATGAACACACTGTAACATTTGAACATGGGCTAAGTTTTCAACATGTTCAAATGTAAAATTTTGAGTCAAATTTGTAAGTAAATTGATGTTTTCTGGTTTTTATTTGGGTCTAGTAGGTTTTAGATTTGTGGCGTGGATGGCTCAGTCAGCTAAGTGTTTGCCTTGTGATCCAATGAGCAGTGGTTCAAATCCCACTCAGGGTAAAATAATTCGATTCGAATTTGAACTTTTCTGTTCATGGACTTTAAAACACGGACCAGTTTGGTGTTCGCCTCCAAGCTCCTGGCATATAACACAAAAAAAAAGTTTTCGACAGTTTTGTTTTAATTTGTTGTGTGCTCAAATGTTCTTAAAAATTGTTCATATCTGTAATTTGAACAAAACGTTCATATCGTCTGAACAGTGTTCATACGCGCAGAAAAAATATGAACACAATGCATTTGAGCACATATGAACACACCTAAAAATTTGAAGCTTTGGGACGAAATGTTCATATCGTGTGAACACCTTTCATATATTGTATGAACATATGAGCATTTGAAGCTTATAAGCAACATATGCGTATGTTCAGAAATATGAACAGTGATCATATCGTGTGCACTTAGCTTTACTAAAATTCATAGTAGTCCTACACAAACTTCCTCGATCCATTTTTGAACTAACGTAGTTGAAATGTCAAACAAAATTATCTTAACCTCTGTGTGAACACTTTGGTTTAAGATCTAAATCATTTCGCAAAATTACGTGATTTTGCGTCGGTGTGAACATAGTATAAGGGGGAAAGTGGGTGCGGAGTCCCGCAATTAAAGAAAAAGTAATTTGAAACTAGGACTTTTACTATAATAGGATATTCTATCCTGAAGTTCAAATATAGTTTGCAAAACATTCATTATAACAAAATGAAATTTAATTTATATGGTCAGGGTAAAATACTTCAATAATATACGTACCGGATACTTTCAGTCCTGGACCTAGGTGAAAAGTCCCTTGATTGACTGAACCCCGATGCTGTATATCTGTAAAATTGTATTTTTTGTAGTATAGTCAAAATAAGAAAAACATTTTGAAGGATTAAACCTAATAAATAATGCCTCAAATTATTATACCTTATCAACTTGAAAATAGTGATATGTGTTTCCGTTTTACATGAAAATTATATGCAAAAATGATAATAGAATCACTGCAAAAATGATAATAACATAATATTAGAAATCTATTAGCGGAATCTTTGCTTTTATGCTTTTAACAGAGCTTTTATTTAGCTTCACATGTTTGGTAACTTAATTTTGACCCACTTCCGCATATCCGATTGACTTGAAATTTTGCACATACTGCAGTTCGGATCATAATATTCTCTATTGAAAAAACGATGCGTATCTCATCGCATAAGTAGTTGTTTCATTGCTAATACACCAAAATAATGGCACACAAAATGTTTTTCACTTTTGTTGCACTATTTCTTTGTAAAATGAGAAAATATCCTAGCGGTTGTTTGTTTGGAGCGCAATTTCCATATTTCCACACAGTAAATTCGGTTCTAACGCAGTGTAATTATTATGTTGTTGCAGTCAATTAAACAGAGTCATATTCGACAGTCATTTTAAGAAATATTCGGTAGTTGATGTTTTGATATGCTGTTTTTTAAATTAATATTTTGAAAATGCCACGCGGAAAATTGTTAAGTTAAGAAGTAAAGATAAAAATTAGCACTTATAAAGAAGTTGGTCTTTCAAATTGCTAAAAAAAATACAAAGGTTGCATGTTGTCGGCAATAACTATTGCCCAATACATTTTTATTAGACATGTTATAATACAATGTTAAATTTGAATGACCATTGCATATAAAACCACTACACTTCATACATTTTGTTGAGTACTTGGTGCTGGAGGACAAATTAGGACACAAATAACAGCGTGCACGCTTCAAATTTTCGGCTCGAACTCGTCGTGCAACTCAGTGAATTAACAACTGCTTTGGCTATAGCACTTTGTGGTGTTGTAGTTCGGCGGAAGATTTTGGGATTGATCATATCCTTGCTTAGTTTTTCTAGAAACAGTCGACCCGTGAAATGCTTTTTCTTATTCCATTCAGGATTAACACTTATCCAAATGACAAAGGCATTATAAGCCGATATGTCCAACATATTGGAGAAAAAAGCTAATGGCCACCTATTCGTTCTGCGTTTACAAGGACAGAACCTGATCTAGAGTATCCACCTCTGCCTTTGTTGAGTTGTAAACTATTATTTCAGGCTTTTTCTTTTCGTCATTAGCTGTTCTTTTTTTCTGTCTAATAAAAATGTATTCGGCAATTTTGACCCATAAATACCTCGTATGTAACTTTTTTAATACCCCCGTCCCCGGGGTACCTGCAGTAAAAAACAATACCTATTTCAATTTATTTTGATAAATTAGAAGTTGTCAAAAAATAATCCTTTAAACTAGTCTATGGGCAATTTGTACAGGATAAGGGTTAAAATTAAAAAAACTTGTATGGGAAAAATCAACCATCAGGTGGAAATAAAAAATTGACGATTAGACAGCAGAGAGCCATATTTTGTACAGTGGCAGTTACCGGTCAGATTTTAGCCGGAAGTAACCGTTTTAAATGGACGAAATTACTCGCTAAACCAGCCCTTGAGAAAACACATCAGGATGCCAGATTAAAGTTTGCGAAGAAGCACATGACATGCACTGATGAAAGGAAAAATATAATTTTTTCTGATGAAAAAAAATTTAACTTAGATGGTCCAGACGGTTTAAAATATTATTGGCATGATCTTCAAAGTACTAAACATGTCTGCCTGAGTCGAAATTCGTTGGGGGTTCTGTAATGGTTTGCGCGGCTTTTACCTACCATAAAAAGACTCCAATCTGCTGAATAGGTATAAAAATGAATTCCGAAGATTACACCGAATTATTAGACCAGGTTTTGGTCGACTTCATGGAGCAATTGCCACAAGCGAGTGTATTTCAGCAGGACAATGTGTCCATTCACGTTTCCAAAAAGACAAAAAATTGCTAAATGACAGAAAAATACCTGTAATGGACTGGCCAGCTAAATCTCCCCAATAGAAAATCTATGGGGAATTTTATCAGAAAAAGTTTTTGGCAATTCATAACAATATAATAGTTGCGTTTTTTAATGTTCTGAAGCAGTTCAGAACAAGCCTTTCATACAAAATCCTGCACCACCTTTTCAACTCGAACAACGCTTGGAACAAAGGGAAATTTTATACGGTAATGTACGATAATGAAATGCTGCTAACTTCAACATAATAAATCTGACATTTTATTCTCAATTGAGGATTTTGTGTTGGTGGTTTGTTGGTTCTGTTCGACAGCGAAATAGTTTTAATCATGGGAGATAGCGAATCGTGATTATATCAAGAAAATATAGCAGTAACGGCCTACTGATGTAACCAACGTGAAGTTAGTTGCCATTCGAACTCAATGAAATTTCCCACTTACTCTGGATCGTTTTTTTAATGTTCCGTGTTCTAGAACATTAAAAAAACGCAACTAATATGTTAAAGAGTTAAAAACAGCAATACGGGAAGCCTGGAAAAGTATTGACGAAAATATATTAAAACATAACAAAAGCTATAATTGCCAATCTGGCAATTATTGAAAACGCGTATGGTGATTTAAGTGAACGGCGAACAGTTGTAGGGGAAACATGGCCAAAATGACACACCGTTTTCTTTTTCGATAACAACTCTTTTGTTTTAAGAAAAAACAATATGATAATCCACAAATTAATTCTTTTGTTCAATACCAATTCATTTCCATACCATTTAATTTAAGCAAATAAAAAAATATGAGTCAAAATTCGGAGACCTACGAAAGTTCGCTTTGTTCATACCTATGGGCAAAACGACATATAAACTATGGACAAAATGACATATCGAAATGACATGAGTAATTACACACATAGTTCACAAATAAAATTTTTTTCCTCCTTTAGCGCATCGGCGCAGCAAGTATTCCTCCTTTGGCGTATCGGCGCAGGAAGCCCAGCGAAAACATGTCATACATTGTACCCAAGTCTCACCAGGTTTGAATAAAGGTCGTTGCAATAAATGCAGAGACAGTAATTTTCGTCGTCGTTGTCAGCAGCAAAGTCTTCATTATCGATGTCGTCCATAAAAAAAGCTTTAGTGACCTTCCTTTTCTTCTTTTTGGATAGATTTTCCGGTGCATACCTGTGTCGTTTTGTCCATATTATCAGTATGTCATTTTGTCCATATACTACATATAATTAAGACTTTCATATAAAAAAAATATTAAAAGCTAACGGTTTTTTTAAACAAACAAGTTTATTTCGAAAACAACATAGCAATGTATGGTCTTGCTAAAACATAAACAATTTAAAAAAAAAGAAAAGTTACCGAAAATTGAAAAAATGAGATCACTTAAAAAAAACTTTTTTTTGGAGTATACACTTTAACTCTTTTCACTCTGACGCTACTCAGTAGACTGAACTATTGTTTTCACAGGTTGTTAAACTTCACTAACATCACATATTAGGCTAAAAAGGAGATCTGATATATACGCGGATTTCAAGATATTGCAATGTGTCGTTTTACCCGTATATGTCATTTTGGCCATGTTTCCCCTATCAAAATTCCACTTTGAAGTCAAACTTTTCAAATGGATTTTTTAAAATTTATTCCAATCGGATTTTGATGTTTTATGTAGAATAATGTCTTAAATAACTTTTGTTCTTGGACTTTTTAGATAAGATGCACCGTTTTTGAGATATTCGCAAAAAACATTTTCGTTTGAATGGGGGGTCCCCCCCCCCCTAATGGTCCATTGTTTCCCATTAACGAACTTAGCCTTGCATTTTACGAAAGACGAATCTGCGTAAAATTTCAAGTCTCTAGCTCAATCCGTGGACATGCAAAATTCAATTTTTTTGATCATTCTAAACACACTAAGATAATTCATTTTTGTGTGTGATGACGGGATGTTGGCGTTACAAACGGTAAAGCTAGCATCAGACGAGCACACAAAACCTTAACACGTGTGATGACTGACGTCACGAAAAAAACTCAAAACACATTTCAAACACATCTGACACGACACGTCCTTACACTTGAAATGTGTTGTTATCAGACGGTGTGAAATTTTTTTCCACACAATCGGATTTTTGTCCCAAAACGTGTTAACGTCGCTAGTCTTCCCACGAAATTTTGTCACACAATTACACACTGTGTTACGCAGATTGAGTAGTTATCAGACGGAGTGAAAAGCCTCAAAAGGTGTGATGATGAAAGACGTTTGACAGCAGTCGAAATCGTCTGACACACTGATTTGCTATCAGACGGTGTGATAGCTCGCTGACATTTTGTGTATTTTTCTCGGTCATTGCTTGTCAAAATTGTGCGCTAATTTAAATTTGTGAATAAAAATAAAATTAAATCAAAATGTCAAAAAGGAAATATGAGGAGATGATGGATATGGCGGTTTTGGCAGCCTATATTCGAAAAGCGCAGTTGTTGTACAAAGGATTGGGTGTCGCGTCGCGAGAAGGAGGGTTTCTTTGCCAAATTGATGGTGGAATTGCGCTCTGAAGAACTCGAATTGTATCGGAATTTCTTACGGATGTGGGTCGGTCAATTCGATAATTTGCTAACAATTTGTGAAGTCGCAGATAGAAACATAACAAAAGCTATAATTGAAAACCCGTTTGGTGATATGGCATTATTTGAAGTTTAATCGAACAGCGAACAGCGAACAGTTGTATCAAAATTCCACTTTGAAGTCAAACTTTTCAATAAGATTTTTTTTAAATTCTCCGAATCGGATTTTGATGTATGGGAGTTTTATGTAGAACTATATCCTAAACAACTTTTGTTCTTGCACTTTTTTGATAAGATGCACCGTTTTTAAGATATTCGCTATAACACAGTGCGTGTGAAATGGCACGAATTCATGCCAGTTTACACATTGGGACATTTTCCCACAGTCTTAACACAGACCGAAAAATGTCAAAACACATACCACGTTTTACACAGGGTTATCAGACGGAGGCAAAATTCGTTTAACACACGTCAAAAAAATTGTCGTAACACAGGTTATCACACGGTGTGTAAACAAAAATTCTGTCACAATTTAAGTTATCAGACGGTGTTAACTGGTGTTATAATTTTGTGACGTCAAAATTACGTCAGTCATCACACGTGTTAAGGTTTTGTGTGCTCGTCTGATGCTAGCTTAAGGCAAATTTAATATACCCTTTGTTTTCACCATACGGATATAGAAATCCTACATCTAGTATGACAAATATGATGTTGGAAGTCATAGCAAACAAAGGAGGATGTACCCATTGCTAACAAAATTTAACTTTCTTTTTTGTGAGAAATAACATTTTTTTACTATGGAATTAGAAAAAATTCGCACTTTTTGAAGTAGAATAATCAGTTTTGTTAAACATATATATAAAAAAAAAGTTATGAATTTATAAGTTATGTACTAAATATTTCAAGCTATTATTACTTTTTTCAATTTAATAAATTATTTAGCAAGTTTTAAGGCATTACTCTAATTCTAGTTAAAAAAAATTAGAATTGTTATTGTGGAAATATGGGAATTTCACTCAGTGTACTACATTTAAATATTAATATATTGATATTTACTCTTGGTAATGTGTGTGTTCAAAATTCAAATATAATACTGTAAATGAACCTAAAACATTGTTTTTCAATAGCTTTTTTAAAATTGTCATTCAAAATTGTAATTTAAATATTTCGTTAATTGTTCTATTTAGTTCCATTCTTTAATACAAATTTCTATCAATTGTTTATTCGAAATCAACCGTTTACTTGAAATATTATTTGCATTTAGAAATTATTATCAGTTTTTGTACAGCTCACTTGCTTTTTGAAATAAATACGCACTTCGCTGCTTAAAAAAATTTTTTTTTCAACATTGCAATTTTTGTTTATTTCATCATCATTAATATAAAAAATCAATATTATGTTGGTCTTTCGAGCCAGATACGATAAGTATACTTTTGATATATGTTACTCGTTCATAAATAGTTTATCGAGCTGCAACTGTCTCAGAAATGGTGATTATAGCAATTGTGTAACAAAGTGCTTCCAGGACTCGAAATCGAGTTAGCGACAGACACTCGTATTTGTACAATATTTTTAATCCTTGCTGTGTCTAGCAAATAAAAAAACGATGCGTTTCCACACTTAGCGGTGTTGCCTTTCGAACACTGGATTTCTCGAAAAATTGAAAACCTTTGTATTTCACATAACCCCACATAAAACAACGTGAGCGCTTAACCTCACAAATAGCATTATGCCTAATTCAAGAACAAAAATATTTTCAGTGTTTGATCTTAACCCTCTAGCCGGAATGCCCGCCTTAAGGCGGGCTTCAGGGAATTCGCTTGTTTATAACGGGTAACAATTTTAATCGCCGGAAATCGCCGGAACGTATTACACTGACTTTTGTAAGTTATCGCTTTACATGCTGGAAAAAATTTAGCCCTGTACGTTGTCTTGGTTACGGTCTGTCGCAAGTTGAAAGTCATATTTTAGTGAATTTTTCTCGGAAATATTCCGGTTAGAGGGTTAAATATTTCGTCGTCATTTGACAATGAGTGAAATGACGAAATTAACCATTAGTCGCTGTCACATCAAGGGATCGCTAACAATACTTCGAACGTTTGCTGATTCAGTATCAAACGATACTCCAAAGGAAACAATTCTGTGGTCACAAGTAATAAGGGCTTAAGTCGAATTTCTTCATTTTTCAGGAGAAGCATTTTAATATTTATGAAATTTTAACTGTTGGTGGCAAAAGGGTATCAAACCGAATTCAAAAACCTATAACTACAAAACGATATGAAAAATAAGCTTTTTACGATTGGTTTAATCTGGTTTATTCAAACTTAATATTTTCAGAGAAATTAAGGATTATTTTACTTTAGCCACTCTTTCAAAACTTTTTTATGTCTTAGAAATTGCTACAATCAATGGCTAAAGTCAAGTTAAGCCCCTAAAAACCTACACCCCGATTTGAAAAAGAGGCTAAAACAGACTTTAGCCTGCTCGTTTCGGAAAAATTAAAACCGAAGAATGAACTAATTCGACTTAAGCCACTATTCCACGTGGAAAAACGATCAAATCAATGCAGCTTCGCGCCCATAAGAGTGGATTAAGTCTATACAAAAATATATGGGATCTAACTTTAGCCGTTCTTCCAAATGCAACTTGGAAATTTTTTGACTTTAGCCATTTGATGTAGTAGCCTATAACGGTCAAAAATGGTCGTAGAAACTAAAGGGTTAGTGGAATTAAGAGCATTTTGGAAGGAGAACACGATTCTGTAAAAACATTGAAAACGGCTAAAGTCGAGTTAGGCCCTTACAACTTGTGACCACAGAATTAATTCTCGTCTATCGCGCCTGGAAGAGTTATTATTGCAAAAATTCATTGATTTTGATGACGTGTCAGCTTCAATGCTAAATCAAGAGTCTGAGTTTGCAAAATTTGAAACGGATTATTTGTCTGTAAAGGTTACACTTATGTCAGTGTTGTCAAATTGATCTTCGACTCAGGGATCTCGTCAACCACAATTCGAAGTAAATGTTTTACATGCCACATTGACTAATTCTACTGCGCAAACGCGCGCTACTCGAGAATAATTTGACAAGTTCTTGTACAAATATCTACCTATGATTGCCAAAATTGAATACCGCGAATTTTTCGGGAGACTTAAGGAATGGCCAGCTTTCAAGGATATCTTCCAATAGTTCAGAATAAACCTGGTTTATCTGGTTGTTTTTGCAGATCTATAAGCCGAGAAATTCCAATAGGATTATAGTTAACCTCTGCAGCGGAGATGTCTCGGCAATTTTAATTAAGCAGCGGAGAAGAGATCAATATCTTATCATTGCTTGAATTTACATGCCATACGAGCAAAGAGATCCACCAGCAGACAAGGTACGCAGCTTGGTAAGTTTTATCAGGAACTGCCACCTAAATCTAATGATGGGATGTGATGCCAACGCCCATCACTCTCAATGGGGGAGCTCCAACACTAACGAACGAGGTGAGTCTTTATTCGAATTCATTCTTTACTCGGACCTTATTATATGCAATCGAGGTAACAAACCAATATTCACTAATAAAAACAGAGAAGAGGGAATCGACATAACACTCGCGACTAGCTACCAAGACTTGAGGGTTGACAATTTGAGAGTATCCCCTAAGCACTCCTTTTCGGATCATGCTAGGATAGTCTTCGGTATTAACTTCTCAAAGGAGGTACCTGAACATTGCAGGAATGGTAGGAGCACCGATTGGACTAAATTCTCAGATGAAATAAGGCGGAAGACAGTTGGTCCGAACCGCTTCTTCCATTGAGAAAGTGGTAGGGACAATGAAACACAGACTTACTCAATCCTTTAACGCTTCCTGTCCGATTACACGCAGTACCAAATGCTCGATCACCCCATGGTGGAGCGGAGAGCTACGGCAACTGCGAGAACAGACTAGGAAACTATTTAATAAGGCAAAGTTTACGAAGAGCGAGGAAACTTGGACCGACTACAAGGCCAGTTTCAATGAGTATAAGAAAGAGATAAGGAGAGCCAAGTGGACATCGTGGAAAGATTTCTGTTGCTCAATCGAGGATATACAAGGTGCTGCCAGAGTCCGAAGGATCCTAAGTAGGACACGATCGGCCCCGGTGCTCTTGGAAAATCCAGATGGAAGCACGACAGAATCAAGCCAGGAAACACTGGACCTCCTAATGGATACCCACTTCCCTATAGATTTCCAGGGCAGGAATAGTAGATACCATGTTCAAGAAATAACGGATAGGAACTTTTGGGTAGCAAAAAAGATAATCAATGAACGTTCTGTAGCGTGGGCGGTACATTCCTTCAGCCCCTACAAAGCGGCGGTCATGAATGGAATTATGCCGGCCATGCTTCAGTACGCGTTGCCTTTTATCAAATCCTTGTTGATAAAACTCTTTAGAGGCTGCTTGATCTTAGCATTAAGAATTACTTGGACAGCAGCAAAATATCTACGGCCCAACATGCCTACACTAAGGGCAAATCTGTAGAAACAGCTCTACACAAGGTTGTGAGAACTCTAGAGAAAACTGCTCATCACAAGGATTATGCCCTAGCAGCATTCCTGGACATTGAAGGTGCGTTTAATAACATACACACAAGGCCTTTAGTGGGTGCACACAGTGTCGACGAGATGCTAACTGAGTGGTTCAACGGCAGAACAGTTTCAGGCACCATAGGTATAAGTAACGCAAAGAGAGTGATCACTAGGGGAGCACCGCAGGGGGGGGGGATCCTATTACCACTTCTGTGGAATCTAGCTCTGAACGAAATCCTTCTATCGTTACAAGAAAAGGGAAGAGAAGTTGTTGCGTACGCTGATGATGTGGTCGTTTTGGTAACACGAAAATATGTCCCAACACTAAGCGAACTCTTGGAATCAGCACTACACAATATCACAAAGTGGGCAGAGCACAACGGTCTTGGGGTTAACCCCTCCAAGACTGAACTAGTGCTCTTCATAAGAAAAAGGAAGGTACCAACCTTTCAACTTCCAAAGATAGGGACAACGCAACTCAGTCTCTCACTTGAGGTGAAATATCTTGGATTAATTCTTGACTCCAAACTTTCTTGGAAAAGGAATACGGAAGAGAGAATGAACAAAGCGTTGTGCGCGTTTTACGCATGTAAAAAAATGATTGGCAGGAATTGGGGTACATCACCGCACATCACCCATTGGTTATACACAGCGGTGATGACACCCTTACAGATGCCTGGTTTGGTGGCCGACCATGAAGGTCAACTGCCGATATCAAACCCTAAACAAAGTACAAAGACTAGCGGCGCTAGGAACCACAGGAGCTGTTAGATCAACACCAACAGCGGGATTGGAGACTGTACTGCACCTCATTCCCCTGAATGAGTACACGAGGTGTACTGCTGCTAAGAGTGCACTAAGGCTATAGGGAAGTGGGTAGTCCGGCCTCTGGAAGCACAGTACTTTCGGTCATAATAGCATCCTTAAAAGCAATGAATGGGGAATCCCGGACTCTACGGATTACTGTATTCCTCACCTGAATACGAATGTGAACTTCTCGGTTTTGATTTTCGAAAGGAGGCTTTGGGATCTCAACAGTGTTATAGACGAGCAAGAGGTCTCGGTTTACACTGATGGATCTAAAACTGAAGGAGGCACAGGGGCGGGAGTGTTCTCGGATAACCTTGACCTCCAAAGGAGCTACAAACTGCCTGATGATAGCATTGTATTTCAAGCGGAGGTCTATGCCATAGGAGCGGCTCCAAGTGCAAAATCATATGAATAGTCAAACAAAATTGATAAGTTTGACAAAAATATAAATTTTAATAGTGATAGTGACAGTGACAGTGACAGTAATTTCACAACTATGGCTGATCAACAAGAAATGGCTGTGTTAATTAAAACAATACAGAAGCAACAACAAGAAGTACAACAATTACGAGAACAAGTTAACCAAAGGCCCAACGATTTTGAGGTAATAAGGCCACAACAACAAGAAGCAGCCACATTAATGGTTTCTCTACAACAGCAGCAACTAGAAGTACAAGCAGTTAGGCAACAACTTCTTCGAAATCAAAAAGTTGAGCGACAAGAGCAACAACAACAACAAGAACAGAGGAATCAGAATCTATTCCAACTTACTCCAGACCAAATGTTGGCTCATTTTCGGCGGTTGAAACCATTCACTGGAAGCGGCGACTATACCTTGATGGAGTTCAGCAAATTCGTAGAGAAGGCATCGACATTGTGTAGCAACATCGAACTTAAAAACTACGTCCTCGAGATGGTTCTGAGCGAAAAGATCCTTGGCGAAGCCAAACAATGCATTCAACGATTAGATGACAGCTGGACATGGGAAGCAGCCAAATCACAATTGAAACTACATTACTACCCCAGGAAAGATTACACTGATCTGATAAACGAATGCCGTAATATCAAGTTAGTAAATTTAAGAGAACTTTTTACCATTGTAAAGTCTGTTAGCTATCAATTAAATGAACTATATATATTCGAAGAAGTAGATGATAGACCTATTAACTACACACCAGAAAATATTGATAGATATTTAGTAGGGATAGTATTAGAAAAAATTGATAATTTAGTTACAGGTAACGTACAAAAGAATTCTACCCTAATTCAAATATATAATAGATTCGCAGAACTAAAACTTCTCGACGATCAAAGAGCAACCGCCGAAGAACATAAAAAATATAGAAATAATTTCAATCGAAATAAACAAGAAAACAAACATTTTAACAATAGCGTAAATCACAATAAATCAAACATAAATTACAAAAATTCAGCTTCTATCAGCAACTATCAAAATTTTCAGAGAAACCTAAATAATGACACAAATAATAGTGCTAATAGAAGTAATTTGAATTTTAGATAGAATGACAATGTTTTCGGAAATTCAAATAATAATAATTACAATGCCAACAATTCTGGTCCAAGTAATAACAATAGTGGAAGATTTAATTCAAATACAGTGTGACCTCGGTAATCGCAACTATAGTAGACATAGCCTGTTGCTATGTAGCCGAGTCAGTTGCGTTAACCGAGTCACAACATTATCTGTCAAAAAGGGAAACAAGTTCTTAAACAATATAACAGGTCCAAAAATAGGATAAAATCTCTACCATTTGTAACGTAGTTTTTACGCTGCAAAATTATTTACAATACTAAATAAATAGTAAACACTTCAAAAGTATTTACACCAAGTTTTTCATACATTAAAGTTCAGTCGGGTTAGCCTCAAAAAAATCAATTGGAATATTATCATCCAATTCAAAAATTCCACTTTGAGAGTTTATAATCTCGCCATACACAAATTGTACGATTGCCTGCCAATTTTAGTTTTCGTGTATTTTTTTGTTGGCACAGACTTGTTTTGTAACAGCCATTCTTTAATAAATAAAACCAAGGAACAGAGAATAAAGTCAATAAAAGATTTTCTGTAACTATTTTTTACCTTTTTTTGGCCGAAACAGTATCAGATTATAAAAAAGTTCCGTTAATCGAGTCAACCTTATTTGGAAGTTACGTTTATTGAGTCAACAGTGTAAAATTTTAGATGTTGCGTTAACCGAGGAGTTGCGTTCTTCGAGGGCTGCGTTTACCGAAGTCACACTGTAACTCAAACAGAATTAATATTAATAGTTCTAGCAGGTCGCGAAACAGTTGTGTTAATTATAACGCCAATATGACTTCCAATTATCAAAATAGGATAGAACTAATGGAAGTCGATAACCTCCATTGAATATGTACAAATATAGAAGAATAATGTTTATTTCCACCTTGGGCGGATAGATGTCGCCATATACATCGATTTGAACTAAAGAATTTCATTTTCGGCAAAAATATGACATTTTAAAAGGAAAATTAATTAGAGAGTTAAAAACAACTTTAAAAATTTTATAAAAGTAAGAAAACGTTCTTTCTCTCTCATTTTTACGTAATATTGTCAAAAATTATTTGTTCGCAAGAGCTTTTAGTTTAGATTCAAATTGCGAATTTCCCCACAAATATCCCAGACCAAAAAGCACGCACACATTTAAGAAGCAAAGCGTTCTTGCCAAATAACGAGGTCGATATTAGCCACATCGTTGCCATGTTTTTTGTCTGCTATTCACAAACAAATTCTACGATTTGTTAAAAAAACTTGAAAATTAAAAATATCAATTGTGGTCAATACAAATCTTTAGGCGCCTCCACACGTTAAATGTTACTTGACAATTATACTTGAATGACTCATGTTTCAAGTAACATTGATCGTTTGGATGCTCTTCAATATTACGTTTGCAGGCAATTTCCATCAATGTTACTTGACGAAATTTTTTCATCAATAATACTTGTCAAGTAACATTGAACGTGTGGAGGCTCCTATACATATACAAAATCTACGACTCTGCGCAATTTACGCTATAGCCCTGCCTGTCGTGTTATGAGCCTAAAACGAACTTCCTTGTTTAAACAAAAATATCAAAAAACGTACCAAATTTGAGATATCTTGAGACCGGTAAAAGATATCGGTTTACGGAAAGAGCAAAAAAAGTAGAAAGATTATTGTTTTTAATACGAGTTTTGTAGGTTTTTTCCAAAAACCGTGGGTTTGTAAGATATTTTGCAAAACTAAATTTTCCACATAATTATGTAAATATCTCGAGAACAAATAAAGATAGCGGATAACAGTGAAAGGGTATTCCCATTTTCGTAATTTCATCTCATATATAAAGTACATCGAAAACTTTTTAGTTTTCGAGATAATTGTAAAAAACCGATTTTCTTAAATATCGGTATCACTTTTTTGCGAATATCTCGAAAACTAACAGGTTTTCAATGATACTACATACACCATAAAATTAATAAAATGAGAATCCCTACATCTTTGCCTTTCATCATTATCCGCTATTTGTTACCATTATTCAGATATTTTCATTATTAGCTGAAAAAATTGATTTTGCCAAATATCTTACAAACTAACCGTTTGTTCGAAAAACTTATAAAAGATGAATGACAGACAATTAAATATTCTATATTTTTGTCTTTTCCCGCAAATCGATATAATTTACTGTTCGCAAGATATCTCAAATTTGGTAGGTTTTTTGATATTTTTGTGTAAACCGACAATTTATTGGTAGGCCGTTTTAGGCTTACAACACGACAGGCAGGGCTATAGCGTAAATTGCGCAGAGTCGTAGACTTTGTATAAGAAAATTTTCTGTTGGCCATAACTGATATTTTTATATACCTTTCAAAACATCAATTCTTTGATTTTTTTTTTTCTTTAAAGATGACTTGATAGAAGCATTAATACGTTTTAATTTTGTTCTTATCAATATTGTTAGAATTAGTTTTAACGTTTCATTTTTGTGGGTACATCCATCCCATTGATTAATGCTCTTACTTACTTCGGGCAGTAAACATTTATGTAAAAGAGCTCTTTCGCATTGATTTTTCATAAAAAGTGTTTCAAACATACATAAAATATTGTTTAAATCTTTTTCAAAACCCAAACTACAAACAGTGAGACTTCCATATATCTTTGTCGAGCTGTCAGAAGTTGCCGAATCGTATTTTTTTTGCTGGATTAGGTTATATCGCTGACTCCGAGGCGGATTTTTCATCACAATATATTCCTCACAATTTTTACATTTTAGTTTTTTCGGTATTGATTCGGCTAAGTATCAAAAAAAATAGAGTTTGGATGCAACATGAAACTTCTCGTTCGGGTCAAAACTTTCAAAAACTCTTTCAAAATTTTCCATTTGATCCTGTTCAGGAAACTCATTTTCGGCATCAGTGGTCATCTCAGTTGGGTCAGCGATATTTGAGTTTACAGTATTCATCAACAAATCTGATAACTCGACAAGGTTTCTTGATCGCGAAATACTGTAATTAGAATATTCTGAAGGGTTCACATTTTGAAAAATGATTTGTTTGAAATTTCTATAAATTCGATATGTAGATGGATTTTTTTCGTAAGTACCCTTAAACTATCGAATAATGGATATCATATTTTCGAGAGGATCTTGAGTTAAACGATTAGTCAATAAAAATATCTGACTTGTTGCTAAATCATTCCACATCAAATCTATACCATACATTTAAGAAGCAAAGCGGTGTTGCTTTGATTCTTATGCTGTCATACGAGGAATGAAGGAACACGCAGAGTTGCCAGACAGCCAGCAAATTTTCCCCCCGTCGTAGCCTGAAAAACCCCCTGAAACGGGCTATTTTGGAATAAAAATCCCCAAATTTTTTATTCGTATTGCAACAATTAGTTATAACCAAAATTTAGGCAATTTTCGTATATAAAACAGTCAACCAGCAACTTTTTTTTATTTTTAGGTTTTAGGGCATAAATTTGGACATTTTTAACCAAAGAATCTCAAAAAAATAGCACAAAGTTTGACTTTAAAGAGGAATTTGAAAACCATATCAGAAAAGTTTGACTTAAAAGTGGGATTTTGATTTCATATCACCATGCGGATTTTCAATAATTGACAAACGGGCAATTATAGCTTCTGATATGTTTCTATGATAAAGTTGAAATTTGCTAATCATTGAGAATTTTTCTTATAAAGAACCTCCTGGATTATTTTATTTTTTCTAAACCTACGTCAATCTGGTGGAAGAAAGAAAATATTTTCAGTATTAAAAAACAATATTATGGTGGATCTCCATTACTGAAGCATTCGACGTGTGCAAAAAATTGCATATAAATAGAAAGAGACAAATCTCTGTAATTGTCAAGACAGAAGACGAACGCGATGTTTTTATAGGTAGTTTTATAGGATATACGTCATAGGAATTTGAACCTTATTCCATGACCACAACACTCAACTTTCAAACATTAGCTAGACTTCAAAAAAATCTCCCGTGTGACAGTTGAAATCGTCTTTAAATATTGGCATGAAATGGATTCGGATAGTGAAAAATTACTAATCGATATAATTTTCGATGAAGATAGCACAAGTGACAGTGACAATGAAGACCGTGTCGTGAAAAAAAGAGAAAGTTCTGGGTTCATGAATATTACAAGGATCGGGACATAAATGGGGCATTGGTGAGCGTTTTTGGAGCATTACGTTGTATACGCGATCCGAGTTTCTTCTGCAAATATTTGCGAATGACGGCCACACAATTTGAAGAGCTTCTCCAAATGGTTGGGCCATTAATTGAGAAGCAAGTAGTGATTCGCGAACCACTATGCGTAATTTTACAACAGTCAAACAAGAAATGTCAAAACACAACTTAAATGTATTGGACCTCACTATTTGTTTACGGAGAATCTGTGAGTTTAATTTTATAGTTGCACACGATCTTTATAGGAAAAGTTAAAGTCGTTCAACTTCATCTACCAACGCGACATCTGGCGATGTGTGCATCCTATAAAAAAAACTACAAATGCGACATCTGGCGACGTATTGCATTTTTTTTGCACACGTTGTTCTCTCTCTTTTTTACGAAGGCCTTTTTACGTAAGTGTGTCTCTATATTTTTGCACACGTCGAATGCTTCAGTAATGGAGATCCACTATTAAACAAAACAAAAATGTATTTCGAATGTACATAAAAATCAAATTCGACGTGAACCAAATTTGATTTTTATGTAGCACACACAAGGGTCATGACGCTAAATTATAACATGTGAAGCAAATTCTTTACACAGGTTTCACATCAAACAAGAATTCAGAAAAATTTTTATTTTAGCTATCACGATTTCCCCCTGAAAAAACCCCTGGATTTCAAAAAATAAAAAGCACCCCCAAAACACCCCCCGTGAGCTAAAAAAAACCCCAAAACGGGGGCTAAAACCCCCGATCTGGCAACGGTGGGAACACGTACAGCACACAATCAAAAACGGCGATCATTGCGATTACGCATTGAATATACATAATATAGAAGCATCATCCCAGGAAAAAACTGTTGTCCGCTTGACACAACTGGTGCGCTGGTGTTCTTTTTATAAAAATTACCCAAAGCTTTTATCATCGGTTTGTGTATAAGATAGAATTCCCTCAAATTTTAAGCATAGGTGCTTGTATTATATAAAATTCCCTCTAGCTTTAAGTTTGACGGGAAATTTCAGTGATCTTATGGTGTGAAACTCACACATTGAAAATTCATATGTGAAGATTTCAATGTGTTGTTTATTTTGTGTTGCGAATGTTATCTTGGATGCGAATGGATTTTTCATACCTTCCGTGTTTCTTTGCGGGAATTGGAGTGAGAATTTGCTTTCTGTTGGTGGTTGTGGGCTTATGCAGCAATTAGTCAGAACAGAATAGTCGTCGAATAATTGATGTTACGCAAATTTTCTATCAAAATTATTTTACGATTTTTGAAGGGACATAATAATAAAGAAACATGTCAAAAATTTGTGCATATAAAAATTGTTTTAATAGATATTTACCCGGATCCTTCTTATCTTTCTTTGTCATTCCCTCAGATGAGAGGAATAAAGTTTGGAAACGACATTCGGGTGATATTTATTTAAACTTAGATATAATGGATAAAAAAAAAATTTATTTCTGCGAAAACCATTTCTTTGAGAAAGATTTAATAGTCGTTTCTGTACGAAAATTTTTGAAACCCGGAACTATTCCGAAACAGGTTGATCCTAAAATTTGTTCATGCACAGAAAACGAAATAGATTCCTATTGTAGTATTCTTTTAAAACAGGAAATAACAAAACCTGTACGAAAGCCTCTAAAAAGAAAACATGTCTCTACTGTGGCCTTCGAAAAAACTTCGACTACCTTATCCCACACAGAATGTGATGCACTAGCCTCCAACATATACGAAAATATGAATGAATTAATTGTAACCAAAAATCCGACAGACAAATTTTATTACAACATAAATAAGATTCCAACGTTTCCTGAAACTTTGGAAATTATGGAAGAACAATTTCCTTCTCCATCGAAAAGGTCTCGGGTCGAAATATCTGAGAAAAATTCGTATAAATTTGATAAGTGTTTTTTCAAGTCGCCAAAAAATAAACATTCGGAGAGATCTTTCAAAGAAGTTACAGAGACCTTTATTGCCCAGAAATCTAACTCTGTTAAAACATTTATAATGACACAAATGTTTCATAAGAATAAGCAGCTCTGGAGTATCAATGAAAAACAACTCTATTTAAAATTTTACCATAAATCTCCAGCACTTTATAAGAATATGAAACAAATGGGTTTTGAAATGCCTGCTGTCGCAACAATCCAAAAATGGCACTCACTTATAAGGTTTACAGCTGGAATTTCTGAGACAGTTTTAAATATACTGAGAACAAAAGTAAAGGATTTGAAAGAGAGCGACAGACGGTGCGTGCTTCTTTTTGATGAAATGGCTTGTAAAACCGAGTTAGAATATAATGTTAAAGATGATGTCATATATGGATTCAAAGATTTAGGAGAATTCGGACGGAAATGTGAGATATCATCTAGCACATTGTTTTTAATGTTGCGGGGGTTAAATACTAACTGGAAACAGGGGGTTGCATATTTTTCAGGATCTATAACCGGAACAGAACTGAAAGAAATCATAATCGACGCAATTCAAAAACTTATAAATATCGGATTTGACATTATTTGCATGACGTGTGACCAAGGATCTAATAATAGGTTATGTTATAGAGAGATGGGAAGCTCTAAAGAAAACCCATTTATAACAATAAATGGAAGAAAAGTGTATACCTTACATGATGCTCCACATCTTATAAAATCAGTTCGTAATATTCTTTATGCAAACGATATTTTGGTCGACGGGAAAAGGGTGTCATGGAGTGTCATAAGAAATTTATATAATACAGATAATGATATGATTAGAGCTATGCACAAACTTACAAATGAACACATCGATCCTAAATTTTTCTTGAAAATGAATGTATCCCTGGCTACTCAAATATTTAGCCACACTGTTTCTTCAGCTATTTTCACAGCGGTGGCAATGGAATGCTTTTCAACTGAAGAAAAGCAAATTGCACTTAACACTGCAGCATTTATTGGAAAAATGAATACCCTTTTCGATCACTTGAACAGTGTATCCAGATTTTCAAAAAATCCTCAAAAACATGCTCTCAGTAATGAAAATTTTAAGATGCAAAATTCTCTGTCTGAAATTAAGTTATGGGTGTTGCAGTGGAAGTCTACGGGAAAACGGCCATATTGCTTTGATGGAATAGTACAAACATTAACCGGTATTCAATGCATATGGAATGATTTGAAGGAAAGTCAAGTTTATTTGCTGACTAGTCGATTAAATCAAGATCCTCTTGAAAATCTCATATCGATTATTCGTTGCTTTAAAGGAACGTACGAAAAAAATCCTTCAGTATATCGGACATACAGAAATTTTAAGCAGATTATTTTTCAAAATATCGATCCGTCTGAATATTCAAATTACAGCATTGCTGAATCAAATAACCTGGTCGATCTGGCAGATTTGATACATCACACCAGAGATATAAATGTCGGCGATGATGTCGATGAGAATATATTGCACGGTTTCGATATTATTGAAGGAGACCAAAAAAATATAGACGAAATAGAAGATTTGGAAGCAGTATTCGATAGCTACAATTCAAATGAAAAATTCAATTATGCGTCTAAAATGTATTTCTTTGGATATCTAGCGGAATCTGTGCCGAAAAAATTAAAATGTAAATCTTGTGAGAAATATATGGTTATGAAAAATCCTGTCCAATCTCAAAGATATAGTTTTATCCAGCACAAAAAATATGACTTTCAGGGCGCTGATGATAAAATATATGGCAATCTCACTATCTGCAGTTTAAACTTTGAAAAAGATTTACATAATATATTAGAGAGGTTTGAGACTCTTTTTACGGAATGGAAATCTTTCCCAAATATTTTACACAAGTACTTATTGCCTGAAATCAGTAAAATTATTTTACAATGGGATGGATGCTCTCATAAATATGACGTAATAAAAATAGTAGTCATCATGCTTATACGAACTAAATTAAAACGCTCTAATTCTTTGTTAAAATCATCTTCTAAGAAAAACAGCACAAGGTTAAAAATAGTGAAAGGTATTTAGAAGTTACTATACTCGACAGGCAGAGGCGAGGGGGCCTGCCATAAATTAAACTCCCCGAAAAAGCTTTGACTGGGCAGAGGCGAGGGGGCCTGCCATAAATTAAACTCCCCGAAAAAGCTTTGACTGGGCAGAGGCGAGGGGGCCTGCCATAAATTAAACTCCCCGAAAAAGCTTTGACTGGGCAGAGGCGAGGGGGCCTGCCATAAATTAAACTCCCCGAAAAAGCTTTGACTGGGCAGAGGCGAGGGGGCCTGCCATAAATTAAACTCCCCAAGGGAAGTGTTGTACGGTCTCCTCCACGCTGGAGCTTCCTGGATAACGCAAAGCACTGTACACTTGATAGTTAATGTTAAAAAATTAAAACAAATTCAATAAATGGGATGTAATTGAATCAGCAAGTAGCTTTCTTATTATGTCTTCTCATCATACATATATTTTTTTGGACCCATCCAAATATTTTCAAAATAACACTCCCATAAAAGAGAGAAAAAGAACCTCAAATATCGGCATTCACTCTTTTGAATTTTCTTAAAAATTTTATAAACAGTTCGATAAAACTAGCCAGAGCAGAGGCTGTATCCCTGGACGCTTCGATGCCTACTCCATTGTTGTTCTTATCAATCCTGCAAATTTCAATCGTCCATTTGGAAGATAGCAGGTGCGGGGGTGTGGAAGATTTTTTTCCAGAGGAGGAGAAGTGTGCAAAATGTATTCTAATCTATTCCCACCAATCCTGTAAATTTTCTATGAAATCCAAGCATGCGTTTGGAAGATAGCAGGGCAGGGGGTGTGAAGTAATTTTTCCCGAGGGGGGAGTAGTGTCCAAAATGTATTGTAATACTATTCTCACCAATCCTGTAAATTTTCATCTAAATCCAAGCATCCGTTTAGAAGATATCAGGGGAGGGGTGTAAAACAATTGCGCAAGAGGGATGAGGTAGTCATTAAAGTGTATTGTCACCGGAACTACGTGTGCCTGTAAAATTTCAAGTCGATGAGATATGTGCAAGTGTGTCAAAATCAGATTACAAGATGTGACCCTACCAACAAACTAACAAACCACTGAAACTAAATAAAAGTTTGTAAAAGAAATCATTTCGTTATGTGACAAAACAATGATCAAAAATAATACCCCGCATAGCTCTTCTTTTGTAAGTACTCCCCACCGTCGTTTTACTGTTTGTCACTATACACTCTTATGCCTCAGCAGGTACACAGTGTTTTTATTGTGCTATTGGGAGTGTAGTGTGAAGGAAATTTTGATATACACGACGCTATTAATGGGAAATTTCTTCTGTTTGGGCCTCAGCTAAAAGCTTTCCGAACAAATATTTTTTAACAAATTTTAATTGAAAATAACATTAAAATTAAGTTTTTACATTCTTTCAACTATAATCTGTTAAAATGAAACGTGTTCGGAAAATAAATTGATCTCGATCTCATAACAGAAATCATCGAATCTAATTTAGTGTATGTGGCGACATCTAGTCTGTAAAGACTCAATTAATCATCATACTTCTATATTATGTATATTCAATGGATTACGACTTTCCTATTGTGCTTAAAGTTTTAGGGTATTTTAGTTAATATACATACCTAAGCTTTAAGTTTGGGGGATTTTCATTTAATACTTGAACCGCAGATTATTAGCCTCACTATCGCCACCATCGGACCAAGGTGAAAATAAAATTTTCAGTCGGTGATGCTTCTATATTTGTACATATTCAATGTAACCTCCAAAGACAGGAAATAAATTTTCAAGTCAACCCTTGTTATATGGGTAAAGTAAGGGGTCTTTCATTTTTGTCCGCGACTGTGAAAAATTTACGATATTTGAAAGGTGCGTATCTCGGAGAGCAATTAGCATAGTTTCAAACCAGATTAAAACTGTTCGACGATCCGAAAGGGTTTGAGTCGTGGACCTTGGTTTGAAATATTGGAAGCCACACTAGAACCCATATTAGAGTACTAGTTATTTTGTTTGTTAATGTTTATGACCAAAACCAAAGAAATATGATCGAAAATCGTTGTAGGAATATTCGCAACGTATTATGTTGTAAGGAGGAGGGAGTACAGTTTAAATTAGATTAAAATAAAACGATAGGAATAAATTAGTCTTATACTGGAAAGACACGTGTCAGAAGCGTGAGTTTCAGTGCCAAAGGAAAGACTCGAATTTCGTAGAGCTGGAAAAGGAAACATGGCGCTTTGATGAATTTTGGTTGGAAGGTAGAAAAAAAAGTAGAAAAAGTTATAGAACGTTTTTAACCATGTTTTTTTGTAAAAGAAAGTGAAATGATTTTATAGTGAAACGTGACGAAAGAATTTGAAGGAAGAAAACGAAGGATTTAAAAGGAAAACAAGAACATAAAAAAAAAAGAAACATAAATATAAGAAAATCATTTACAAAGAAGGGGTATGTAAAAAGAAACGAAAATTTGCTTTTTGATTTCGGGTTTTCATGGTTGGTATTCCGTTTGGCAGTATTCGGGTGAGAAAATTAGATTACGTGCTAGGAAGGAATTGGCATCAGAAAAACGCGAATTTAGCCAAATATTCTTACCGCGCGGCCCGAATACCGCGGATTCCTTTTTATTCAAGTCCAGGTTATTCAATTCATAACCTAGAAGTCGTAATTGTGCGAGTTTCCAACCTTCAAGCTTTATACACGAATTTTATACCTTCAAACCGTTGAATTCGAGGCCCTTCTATTCAGTTCCTGAACTTCAGGTCCGTTTTAGTCAATTCATAACGGTTCAAGCCCTAATTGTTCAATTCATCGAGAACCGGAATTTGAAGAGAGGGCGGAAGGTCAAACGGTCCAGCACATTTCAATCACGTTTCGAGTTAAGCCACATTTTCTAACCTAGAAAAGGAACCACGAATCAAAGAAAAAGGAAAATCAATCGAATACCATTGAGAGGAACAGGTTTCGTCAATAACTATTACCAGTTTTGCTGTGGGCGATCGTCGCTTCTTTTATTGCAAGTTTCGAGTCATAAAGGGGAACCGGAGGAACGAGGAAAAGTTGAGCAGAGCCGATCCAACGAGATTTCATCGAGGCGTCATAAAAAGATAAAGTTCGAGTATTAAGAAAGTCCGCAAGAGGATCACCGATCGAAAATTTTAGAATTTGTATATTTAAGAAAGGGAAGTTAATTTTAAATTTGTCAATTCATGTACGGTTATACATTTTATTATAAAGTTTTTAGCGAGTCAACAGATTAGTTTGCCGAAAGGAGTTTTGCGCGCACAACACCTGGACTGGACAGCCTAAATTAAAGAATAAGTATCTCATTAGTTTGGTCACAGAGAGTATCTATGACATTATTTCGTCATAATTTATATATTAATGTATAACCAATAGAGTAATTCCGCTTCCCTATTGTTTCATGCACTTTTAAGTGAGGTTTAAGATGGTCTATTTATTTTAAAACGTTAAATTCCATTTATTATAAAGTAATAGTCAAGCATTAATGCGATCAATTCATGTATGGTCGACTAATTAATAGAGAATATAAATTCGAGAATTTTCTAGAGTCCCATTTAGTGGTTTTATTTAATTTCGGTATGCGTGCAGGGAGATTGGGACAGTTGTCGTTTATATTCTGGGCGATTGGAAGCGCAAGATCATAGATGTCGCTAGGGTTGCGACAGTTGATTTCGATTTCCCAAAAGTCTGAATTCGTCATGTTCGTTTAAGTTTTAGCCGAAGGTGGCGATGTGGTCTTGAGGGGGTCCGAAGGGGTTGGACGAGCCGGTTGAGAGGCGTAGGACGCTGTTTTCTGCAGTCAGAGATTGGTACGTTTGTGTCATATGGAGATGTAATTTTCTTTCCGTCATTTTGTTTTCTTTATTTATTCATTTACCTATTTATTCACTTATTTATTTATTTATTTATTTATTCCAATTTCGTCTTTTCTCGACATATGACATATGACCTGACACCGTGATGAAAGTAGGTAGTAGGCACAAAGTTTTAATGTTATAGTCCGTTTTCCCCCGCCAAGAATATTCCCGATCCGACGAGCTTAGCCGGCCAAAGTCGATGTGCCTGGGTGGAAGGGAAAATGGAGAGATCGCAGGTGGCGAAGCCAGCGAACGCCACCTGAAAATTTTTCTGTTGGGAGTTCCTATAAGACTCCAGATCTCTAATATAACACCCTCCATTTCGAAACTCCCCATAGTAACACTTACCATTGGCCAGCACAAGTTTAAATGTCTCATAGATACCTGTTCAGAAACTAGTATTATTAGGCCTCTTTTAGAAAATTTTCCAGAAATAAAACTTCTAAATCCCTTATATTTTTCCACACTAAATGGAATAAGTATGATAAATCGAGAAATAATAATACCATTTCCAAAAGAATTTTTAATTAAAGGTACAATATCGTGGAAAATAATTCCCTTAAATGACAGAAAGTATGACGTTATTATCGGGCAAAACCTTTTAACCGCAATTAAAGCAATTGTAAACCTTAATAAAAGACAACTAGAAATCAACGGACATTTTTTCTTTTCGACGATAATTACCCTTACGAGATTAACTCAATTATAGTGCCTGAGACAGCTGACAAAAGTGTCCTAGAAAGGCTAAAGCTCGATCATCTAAACAAAGAAGAGCAAACCAAAATTTTCAATTTATTAAAAGAATTCGTTGACATATTTTTCAAAGAGGGTGACAATCTCACTTTTACCCACGAAGTGCAGCATGGAATTTTAACTACTACTAACAACCCCATTTACTAAAAAATCTATCGTTATCCTCAATTTCATGAAAAAGAAATCGAGAGACAAATTTCGGAAATGTTATCTCAAGGTAAAGGGTGGTTAAATTTTAAGGGCCGATGTTGATTTTGAATAAAACACGAATTATTTAGGAAATTATTGTCATTTCTTTTTATTATGATAATATTGCTATGGTTCAATTATGTATGGAACAAAATATCGGCCAAATGGCCGTCGCGACCTCGGCGGCACACCTCCATCCGATGGTCCAAATTTTCGATGACGCTGAGGCATAATTGAGGTTCTATGCCGTTAATGTGCCGAATTATCTCATCCTTTAGCTCTTGAATTGTTGCTGGCTTATCGACGTACACCTTTTCTTTCAAATAACCCCAAAGAAAGAAGTCCAACGGTGTCAAATCACATGATCTGGGCGGCCAATTGACATCGCCACCACGTGAGATAACACGGCCATTAAATTTGTCGCGCAAAAGAGCGATTGTTTCGGTAGCTGTGTGGCAAGTGGCACCGTCCTGTTGAAACCACATATCGTCCACATCCATATCTTCCAATTCGGGCCATAACAAGTTCGTTATCATCTCACGATAGCGAACACCATTCACAGTAACTGCCTGACCGGCCTCATTTTGGAAAAAATACGGCCAGATGATGCCGCCAGCCCATAAACCGCACCAAACAGTCACTCTTTGTGGGTACATTGGTTTTTCGACAATCACTCTTGGATTATCATTCGCCCAAATGCGGCTGTTCTGCTTATTGACGAATCCACTGAGGTGAAAATGTGCCTCATCACTGAAGATGATTTTCTTCGAAAATTGATCATCCACTGTCATAATAAGCCTGAATAACTTTAACGCGTTGCTCGATTGTGTATCTTTCCATGGTTCAAATTGAGTTAGTCTGAAATTGAGAAATGTCAAATGAAATGCAGAAAAAAACTTGACGTTTAGGTGTGGTTCACATTCAACATCGGCCCTTAAAATTTAACCACCCTTTATAATTAAAGAAAGCAATTCCGCTTGCAATTCACCTTTGTGGATTGCTCCCAAAAAATCAGATAATTCAGGACAACGAAAGTGGCGAATAGTTATTGACTATTGTAAGCTTAACGAAGTCACAATCAACGATAAATTTCCAATTCCCAATATTGATAATATATTGAAAAAATTCGGTATAGCGCAATATTTTACGACACTGGATCTGGTGAAGGGCTTTCACCAGATACCTGTAAAAGCAGAAGATATATGTAAAACAGCTTTCTCTACACCATTTGGCCACTATGAATTTCTTAGAATGCCTTTTGGACTAAAGAATGCTCCTGCAACTTTTCAGAGGCTCATGAATTCAATTCTCCGTGACTACATTAATTAAATATGTGTAGTCTACTTGGATGATATCTTGATTTTCAGTATTTCTCTCAAAGAACACTTACTAAATATCCGCAAAATTTTTAGAAGATTGCGCAAAGCAAAGCTAAAAGTGCAGGTTGATAAATGCGACTTTCTCCTTAAAGAGATCGAATATCTTGGCCACATAATAACTCCCGAAGGTGTTAAACCAAATCCGTCGAAAATTCAAGTAATACAAAATCCCAACTACCCAAAAACAAATTAAATCATTTCTTGGAGTCACCGGTTACTACCAAAAATTTATAAAAGATTACGCAAGAATTGCACATCCTTTAACAAAATACTTAAAGAAAAATGCTCGTATAGATGCTAATAACACGAACTTTATTGCTGCCTTTGAAAAATTAAAAGAACTGATTACTAATCACCCTATACTCCGCTACCCCAACTTTAATAAAAAATTTAAACTTATAACTGATGCAAGCAGCTTTGCAATCGGGGCTGTTTTAACTCAAGACGACCACCCCCGTTCATATGCCTCTCGAACTTTGAATAATCACGAACAAAATTATTCGACAGTCGAAAAAGAGTTGGTAGCAGTTGTTTAGTATTTAGACCAGTGCTCCGCAACCTTTATTTGCATACGGCATACCATTTTTTTTTTCTGGAAATCCGGGGCACCACAAAAGAAAATATAAAAAAATTTGTGTGTAAAATATTTATAATGAAAAAATTAAAAAAAAAACCAGTATCGAGTAGTCTCTCTAACGAGATAGATCGTATCGCTCTTGTCGGAATCACAAATCAAATCTCGATCTATTTGGGAAAAACCGAACAATAGATAACACAAGTCAACACGAATTTTGAGTCTAGGTTCTGCAAGTTTGATTTTGATTTCTTATGCCTAACTAATGAAAGAAAAAATATTTTGGTCTAATAAAGTTTGCTTTTGTAGCAACCAGAACGATATTTCAAGTTTTAATGAAATTATCCATTTTTTTAATTTCAATTATTATATATAAAAGGAAAACAAACTTTTTATATATTTACATCACTTTTATTTGCCAAACACAATAAAAATAATCCTACAAATACAAAAAAGAATACAAATTAGCTTTAAAAATGAATATTTTTTGTATTTCTTCTGTGTAAGTACGAACTTTCTCGTATCAGCCCCCAAATGTAGTCACCCATCATTTTCTCGTTATATTGTCCCTGATAACGTTGTTCAAAGTCCATCACATCTTGGTGAAAACGTTCCCCTTGCTCTTCCGAATATGCCCCAAGTTATCTTTAAATCGATCTAAGATGAGGTGCCCATATTTTATCTTGACTTCGAATGGGAAGTTTAAAATAGGCTTCATAGGCTTCACAGAGTTTTATATTTGTTGACAAACTAAATTTTTTTGGATCTTACTTTAATGAATTCCCCGCAAATGTAGCAAAAAGAGTCAACGTCATTTTTACACTTTTTGGGAGGCATTTTTAGAGCTCTGACACACAAAATACGTTGTTATTCTGGAAAGCGCTAACGTACACTACCCAACTGCTCTGCCACTCCACACCAGCAATCCCCCCCCCCCAACCTCCCCCCCCACCATCCCCCCCCCCCCCCCCCCCCCCCGCCACACCCTCACCCACTCTGTACACTAATGTGGTGTGTATTAAAAGCCGTTACCGCTTAAACAATCTGCCGATACCTTACATATTTATTTATCATTGTATAAACCACAAAAGCAAACTTTATTTATTATGAATGCAGTTTTTGTTTACTTTTCGATGTAGGCAGTCGGAAAATATTCATTAAACAATAGACCCAAAAAAAAAATTTATTTTTGTTGACTTGTGTAATCCATCCGAAATGGGGGATCACGAACCCCCCGAACCGCCGGGCAACATCCCATACCAAAAAAATTCAGTGTTTGATAAATCAAAAATGTTGGACGTGGTGTCCATGGTTGCGGTAACCATGGGACCAAAATTCCTTATCATGGAACGCGTAGACCCAGGACTAACAATGGAAAAAGTCTCCCCATTCCTCCTAAAAAAAGTGATATCAGGTGTCTTAGGTGACATTAATAAATGTATTAAACTAAAAAACGGTAGTGTTCTAATCGAAACCAAGAACTTAAAACAGGTATCAAAACTAACACAACTTTCGAATCTAAGCCCAGAAATTAAGATAAAAGTTTACGAGCACCCAACCTTAAACCAGATAAAAGGAGTATGCTATTGCCCTGCCTTTAATTATTTAGGAAAGGAAGAAATATTAGAAAATCTCAAAAGCCAATACGTTATCGACTTACAACAAATCAAAATCAAAAATAAGTCAAATGGCCAGCTAGAAAACAGCAGCTTATACATCTTCATCTTTGGTATTAGGAACCTTCCCGAATATATAAATGTGGGATACGAAAAAATACGAGTGAGAGATTATATCCCCTCACCACTCAGATGCTACAATTGCCTTCATTTTGGCCATAAAATCATAATTTGCAAAAAAGAAAAAATGTGTTCTAATTGTGGCCACAAATACCATTTAGCTGACGAATCTTCAAAATGTGAAAAAGAGCCAAAATGTATAAATTGCTTGGAATCTCATAACGCATTTTCGAAAAACTGCAGAAGATTAGTAAAAGAACGGGACATTCAAAAAATCAGAATCATTGAAAAAGTAGATATTCGTGAAGCCACTTTACAAGCAGAGAAATCCAATATCCTTTGACCGGTCTTTTGCCAGCGTAGTAAACACAATGCAAATAATAACACAATGCAATGCAAATAATAATTGAAGAAACCATTAAAATGGGAATAAATGGACATATGATTAATTTCATAATAAACTTTTTACAGAACAGATATTTCAAGGTTTCAATTGACAATTCAGTCTCAAGTACCAAACACATTGAGAACGGTATCCCTCAAGGATCAATCATTAGCATTACTCTATTCTTGATAGCCATGGATACTATTGATCACTCAATACAAACCCCAGTAAAATTTCTGTTATACTGCGACGATCTAGCAATTCTTATTACCGAAAGAAACACTCAAAAAGCCCAACAAATCCTCCAAAACACACTACACAAATTAGACGAATGGTGCAGTCGCACAGGTTTCACATTCTCAGAGGAAAAAACGGTTGCAGTGCTCTTTTCCAGAAAAAGAAAAAATGAACCCCCTCCACACTTAGTCCTTAACGGTCACCCAATAATAGTTTCACAAAGTCATAAATTCCTTGGAGTCACATTTGACAAAAAGACTCCATACATAATCTTGGTGTACGAACTTGCACTGGTGCCTTTCGTACAAGTCCAATAGATAGCCTGCTTATAGACGCAGGTGAATACCCTCTCCAATACAGAAGGGAAAAACAAATGATAAACTATGGCATAAAACTAACATCCTTTGAAAAACATCCAATCACAGAAACATTACAAAACGAAACACTTTTTCAAAAACTAAAAAACAGATCACTTAGATACCAACCTTTTTTTGTCAGATTCAAAACCAAATTAATTGATCTTAATATATCAGCGTATCAAAACTTTGACAACATTAAATATCAACATAGTGCTCCATGGGCAACCAAAAACCTCAAATATGAATTCTACCTGACCAAATTTTAAAAAAATGAAACATGCCCTGAAATATTCAAAAGAGAATTCTGCCGATGTCTAAACACGAAATACAGAGAACACCAAAAAATCTTTACTGACGGAACAAACCTTAACGGGCAGCATGGATGTGCTTTCAAACATAACGACGTAGAAAGAAAATTTTGTCTAGGTTCGCTTACCAACATTTGCACGAGTGAGCTATTTGGCAATCTAAAGGCTGTAGAACATGCAATTACAACGAACTACGCGAAATTTGTAATATGTACTGACTCCCTTGTATCAATTAAAATTTTAAAGGATATCTACCACCCACACCCCATCGCCATAAGAATTAGAGACCTCATCTCAACCCAACAAAGCGAATTCATTTTTATGTGGATCCCCAGCCACATGGGAATCCCTGAAAATGAAAGAGCTGACCAGCTGGCGAAGGAATCTGTTGAGGAAAACCCGTGCAAAAGTTTCAGATCATATCACAAAGATATGAAAGCGCAGTTTAACCATATTATCGAAAACAAATGGAAAACCACTTGGGAACTTACACCAGTTACAAACAAATTAAAAGAAATATAAAACGATGCTAACCCATGGACAGCAATAAATGACCTCAATCGAAAAGATAGTATAATCATCACTAGAATGAGAATAGGACACTCTAAATTGACCCATAGCTTTATTTTTGACAAACTGGATCCACAGTATATACATATATGTAACAATAACGCTGTAAACTTCAAACACATATTTGAATATTGCAGGATATATACACCAGCCCGAAATAAACATCATATAAGTAACATCAAAGACTTAGCCACTGACGAAGTTAGTAAACTTATATAATCACGTTCATTAAAGACATAAATTTGTACAATGAAATTTAAGCCTTTTCTTTTTTCTTTTTTTTTTATTTTTTCTATCTCTAAAAATACAAATTTTAGTTTATTCATCACATTGTAAAATGAAATTGCAAAATGAAATTGTAAAATGAAATTGTAAAATGAAATTTTTAAATGAAACTGTTAAATGGAATTGTATCGAAGGCCTGATAAAACCGACAAGGTTCGTAGGCCAAAATAAAGATTTTATTATTATTATTATTATTAAAAAAAAAAACCTGAAAGAATTATTAAATAGCTTTTTGAAATGTTTACCGCGGCACACCTAATATAATTTCCCGGCACACCAGTGTGGCACACTGGTTGCGGAGCACTGCTTTAGACCATACCTCTATGGCAAAGAATTCGAATTATATTCTGACCGCCAACCTATTAAGTGGCTCCAAACAAAATATGCAGGAAAAGATATGTATATTAGGGTGGATCGCGGCTAGAACAAAAAAAAAAATGTGGCAATGTGAACAGCGGGGGGTATGGAAAAGATGTGAATATATGTAAAAATGAAATTTGGAAAATTTCAGCTCGATCGGAGGTCATTTTCAGTTTCCGCTTTTCATTTGAAATTTTGAAAATCTGCCATTAAACTAAAAATTTCAACTTTCACCAAAACCAAGGAGGATTTCCAAAAAAGCTTGAATTAGTTAATAAATAACAAAAAAAAAACCAAAAACAAAAAAATATTAAAAAAATTAAAACAAAAAAAAAAGTTTGAAAAAATTAAAACAAAATAAAATTTTGAAAAAAATTACCCAAAAAAAATTACAAAAAAAAATAAAACAAAAAAAAATTAAAATACAAAAAAGATTTCGAATTACAAATGCCTCTACGCGGCGAAATCTGGGTGATCACAGCAAAACTGATTAGTGAAAATTTGTAAAATACATAGAAATTCACGTAGCGCATACAAACTGTTATACCAAATTTTTAAACGAAAAGCGGAAACTGAAGATGACCTCCGATCGAGCTGAAACTTTCCACAATTTGTTTTTATATCAATTCACAACTTTTCCACCCCCCCTTTCCGAAATCCGAGAAAAAAGAAAAGCGATCCACCCTATTGTATATGTATATTTAGATATGTATATATATATTTAGTTATATTGAACATTCTACACATATAATATGTACACATATTTAGCGATATGTTTTCCGAAAGTGTCGAAAATTTGGACAAATCTTTTTCGGAAAATAAGAATTCAAACACTAAAATATTGAACGAAATCCTAAATCAAAAAATTAAACAAGTAAACATGGTCGAAGGTAACGATATCAACCAAATTGAATCTGTCGAAAAACAAACTGCTCACTCTTAAGAGGAGAACCTCGAAGATCACATTCCTATTCTCGATAATGTCGTGAATAGATTTAAAACACAATTTTTTTTTCTTGATACAAAAAAGGAACAAGAAACTGTTTTTGAAAATAGAAGAATTTATATCGATAAACATAACAAAAGCTATAATTGCCTATCTGGCAATCATTGGAGACCCGTATGGTAATATTCGTATCAAAATTCGAACAGTTATACCAAAATTCCACTTTGAAGTCAAACTTTCCAATAAGATTTTTTAAAATTTATTCCAATTGGATTTTGATGTATGGAAGTTTTATGTATAATCATATCCTAAATAACTTTTGTTCTTGGATTTTTTTGATAAGATGCACCGTTTTTGAGATATTCACAAAAAACAATTTCGTTCGTATGGGGGGTACCCCTCTAATGGTCCATTTTTGCCCATTAACGAACTTAGCCTCGCATTTTACGAAAAACGAATCTGTGCAAACTTTCAAGTCTCTAGCTCAATCCGTGCCACAGACAGACAGACGGACGGACGGACGGACGGACGGACGGACGGACGGACAGACGGACGGACAGACGGACGGACATGCTAAATTCAACCTTTTTTATCATTCTAAACACACTGGTGTAACTCATTTTTTTGTGCGATGACGGGATCTTGGCGTTACAAACGGTAAGGCAAAGTTAATATACCCTTTGGTTTCACCATACGGGTATAAAAAACGATATTCGAAATAATGAAGTCGAAAATATTTTAAAACGATATTTCAAAACCGGAAAAATTGCAATATATACAAGTCCGAGTGATCAGTACTATAATGTATTACAACAGAAGCTAATAGCAATATTTCCAAATCGGAATATTATAAAATTTGTCAAATGTAGTCACTTTGCCAAGGATATTGAAGACGAAGAAACACTAAAAACGCAAATAGCTTTGTTTCATAAAAATGAAAGCCGACATTCTGAAATCATTTCCACTTACGAAACCTTGAAAAAGTAGATCTATAATCCGAATTTAAGAAGCGAAATTTGGAAAATTATTAATCATTGTGATATATGTTCTTTAGCAAAATATGACCGGAGACCAGTTAACAAGAAATTTTGTCTCACGGAGACCCCTTCAACTCTAAATAAAGTAGTACATATTGATGTATACGTCAATAGCAAACACTCTTTCATTAATTTTATAGATAAGTTCTCAAAGTGTGCAACTAGTTTTCACCTCGAAGACAGAAATAGTCGCACCCTAGTTGAGAAATTGAATCAATTCACCTCAATCTATGGAAAACCCAAAAAAGTCGTTTTCGATCACGAATTTAAGTGTAAAAATGTTGAAGAATCCTGTCGAATTAAAAACATAGAATTTCACGTTACAAAACCCAACTGGCAATGCCGATAATACCTTAACCGAAAAAATCAGAATCCTAAATATTGAGGACAGACAACCCATTAAAATTCAAATGCTAAACGCTATTTCTCTATACAATAACCAATACCATTGTACAATAAAGTGTACCCCATCCGAAGTTCCAAATCCAAAATTGATTTCGAAATTATAAAGAAACGAATTGAAGACAAAAAAAACATATAATAGAAAAACGAAATGAAAACCGCGAAGAGTATATGGAAACAAGATCTGTAGGGTTTATAAAAAATTATTTGTCCGTCCGTCATAAGGAACAACCCAAATATCGAAAACATAAACTTCAAAATATTCATGAAAGCAATTTTAAACGTCCTCCAACATTTACGGGCCAGGAGAATAACAGTTTTCCTATGGAAGATAGTACTGCTGGCCCTAGTAATGCCCCCATCAGCCCAAGCGGTACTGCCAATTGAAAAAAAATAATTCTCGAACAAGAAATATCGAACAAGAAATCTTAGGAAAAGAAATATTTTTTAAACTTTAATAATTGTTCATATATTGTGTAAAAAAAAAACATTTTAAACAATTGTAACAAAATAATATATAGAACTATAGAAAAACGACTCAGGAGAGTCTTTAGATTAAGGGAGGAGGAGTTACGTTCCCAGACTTCACTTCCGCTAACAAAAAATATAAAAAATAATAAGATCGTCAAATTCCATAAATAATGAAATTTGACGAGCTTTTCAATAAGTTAGAATAATTCCAAGTGATGTGAATTGATTGAAAAGCAACTCTAACCGTTCTCAAGATAATTTTGCTTATTTAACAATTAAGCAAAATGTATCGATTCTAACAGTAAAAATATAATGAATAATGAGTCTTGACTTAAGTTGGAACGGGAACGACTCTCCGAAGAGTAGTCAAACATTTTTGTAATTTGCTTTCAAAAGAAAAAAAGGTTGTAAAGTTTAAGTGTTATTTTTGTTTTTAAAACAAGTTTCATTTTTTTTCACTAAACAAAAAACAGAAAACAACATAACTCGCACGGTCTTCTTAACCCAGCGTTTCTCAACCTTTCAGTATTCGCGGCCCAATTTTCAATCAAAATTGTCATCGCGCCCCCCCTGCATGCAATAAAATGTATACAATAATAACGTAATTTGAGTATTTTGGCGCTAAACCTACACTACTACCCTAATTTTAAACACAAATTACCAAGAAAACAGTAATTTATTGACATTTGGCAACACCGATCCTCAGCGTTGACAAAACAAGAATCCGGTGCCTTTTTATTGCTCTTGCGTCATTTTTGAGGTTTCGCGAGAACTTGTTTTAACCCTGAAATCACAATGAACACGAAACTGGTGCAGAAACTGTCACTTAAAAGTTTGGTTCCCACAAATTGTTTGAAGTGAGCACAGTGGACGTATAGAACGCAGCTACAACGTAACCGCAACGCAAAAGTTTGCAAACTTCTAACTTTGCCGCAGAATTCTGCGTTGACAGTTCATAAAGTGAGGTTGGGGAAATGTCGTTCGAGGAAAAATTGATAGCCTTAGTGCAAATAACAAAGATAAAGACCAACAAAGCAAATTATCGCTTCAAAATTATCCATTTTTGTATTTTTTCCAAGTTTATACCACTTTATATTATGTCACTTGTACTACTTCACGAGCTGCCATTCTGCTCTGCCGCTAGAATTTTGCACTGCGTGACAGTTCAGAGCGTTGTAGTTGCGTTGGTTTCGCGTTCATTGTGCTCCAAGCGTAAGTTAATAAGTTAATTATTAAATATTATGTCGAAATGTATTTTGTTTTGTATGTGGGTATGTACATGATTATCTTATATTCTCGACCGTTTTTAATTCTAATATATTAATTCTTCTCGGGTTGTACGGTCTGGATTAAAACTCCAATTATGTGTTGAACATTACTTTATTTAATGCATCGACGTTTCGCCTGCTAGCGCTAGGCTTCTTCAGGAGTGCTGGATCTGTGATGCACAGTATTACAATAATTACATCGAATTACACAATCTTTATACTTACAATATTTGTTGTTAAATTCTAAACATTCAAACCACTATTACAAACGTACATAAAAATAAATTAATACGTTGCACAAAATAAATAGCAATAAAAAAATAAAAAAATAATAAAATAAAAAAATAAAAAATCGGAAACATCCGTCCTTGTCAAATTTTGAAAATTTATTTTATATTAGTCAATTTAACCGTTTTTTCGTTCTAAAAGAGCGCAATATGTTTCGTTAATATTCTCTGTGTCTGTTCTCTTATTTATTGAGTTTTTAGTGGTATATATGTGTAATGCTTCTAGAGTCATTCTCTTTTTAAAATTTTTTTCCTTACAAATAATTTTTGTTTTGTCAAAATTAGGAGCATGATTGAAATTAATGCAATGCTCAGACAACGCTGTTTTGTTAGCAGATTTAGATTTTATGTCCGATTTATGTCCCGCAATTCTGCTTTTTAATTGTTGGCAAGTGGTGCCCACATATTTAGCATTACAAGGGTTGTTGTTAGTACCCGAGCAAGGAATTTCATAAACTATGTTAGATTGGAGGAGTCTCGGAATTTTGTCTTTCAGTCTCGTGTAACATTTGTTGACTGTTTTTATCGGTTTAAAAGCTGTTATTATGTTACCATCATTTTGTTTAATAAGAAGTTTAAAATTTTCCGAGAAACCTGGAACATAGCCTACACTCTTAAAACATGGGTTTGCCATCCTGTCATTTATGGTGATGTTATCGTTGTTAGTATTGTTCTGTAATTTCATAATTTGTGTTTTTATAATTTTATTTGTGGGTATGTACTTTCCTTTCAGTCAATTAATAAACTTTTTTAAATATTTTGTCTTGGATATGCTCCACAGGTTGAGAATCGCTGTCTTAACCTATACTTGCGCACCTTAGTAAAGGGTGATGCTGCTTTTTATTGAAATTCTTTTTTTGGTGACCGACAGTAATTATAATCAAGCGTGGAAGAAATTATTAAGTCGATTTAGGCAAATCGCAAATTCTTATAGTCAGGCATTTTTATCGCACACCATTTCAAACTCTACTACATCCAGTTTATGTCAATAAGCCGATACGTCTAACGAATTAATGCGTGGCTCGTTCACATTATATTGAAGAAAATTGACACCGAAACTTAACAACTATTGGCACAAAAATTGCAAAAACCGATGTTCCAAAACTCGAAAGTCTACAATTTTTTTTTTAGATATTCGGTGTTGTGCATTGGATACCATAGAATCTTCTTCTAAAGCAAAACGTCACTCTTTAAATTCTCCAAAAATTCTTGACCACCGTACGATTTCTAACGTTAAATGCAACAAGCCCCGTCCAGTTAATTAATTCTTCAAGCACAAATAATATACAGATGACCAGAGCTCAAAGAAACTCATGATACAATTTTTAACGATCAGCCGACAGATGATCAGCCGACAAAAGTTTTGACTTAAATTTTGAGCGAGAGTGGAGAGATAGTTTCTCGTCAAATCGTATGCCGAACACACACAAGTGAATGTAATAAATGTATTGAATTTTTTGTATGATTGGCGCGGCGGTGGGGTTGTATAAAACAAGTTTACAAAAGCTTGAAATCATCTCAAAAGAACCGAAGACAAGGTTCTCTCCCAGAGGAAAAAGTTTTTCGGCTTTTAAAAGCTCGCTTGATTTGGTTTCATATAACATGGTTTTCTTCGAGCTCTGTTCATCTGTATATTATTTGTGCTTCAAGTTTAAGGCAATGAATATGGTTGCTCGGCGATATATCAATTCTCTGTGTTACAATTGTTTCACTGCAGGTCATAAATTAAGCCAATGTCCATCTTACAACACTTGTCGAATTTTTCATGTTAAACATCACACAATGCTTCAACTTGGTGATAATTTACATTCTCAGAATGTGGAGTCGAACATCGAGCAAACTTCACATCAAAATAATACAGATAGCGCAAATAAAAATCAATGCTCTGATCCTTGCCAGTGGACTACGTACTTAGCAAATCGTACATGAGAAGTTATCACTTTACTATCACGCCAGCACTGGGATCAAATTCCTAAGGATCAAAACACGTGCATCAATGGGGGTCACTTCGACGCAACTTACAAATCAATCTTTGTTGTAGTGGCATGGGCCGTCATGGCTTACTCCAAATATTGAGCATTAGCCAAGATTTGTTGATCCTCAACTAAATACTGACCTGAAAAATGGAAGGAGACTTTAAATATTTAAAAACGTATTGCCTCGGATACTTCGTATAATCAGTTATTGTCTTCGTCTTAAGAATGCAATCTGATTTCACACACATCTTGAGTCCCAAAGGATTAAACTATGCTTTGGACCAAGAATGTGGCAGCGGTGCGATTTCAGCAAGTAGCTAGTATTACTTCAGCCGGCCGAGCAATTATCAAAAGGAAGCTCTATTTTAATATTGACTTCGTTTATCTGCAAAGTGTCTTAAGATTTGGTGGACGCTTGCAGCATTCATCTTTTTCGTATGAGGTTAAACATCCAGCTATTTTGTCAAAAAATAGCCCACGCGACAGACTTATCTTTCGAGAGCTGAACAACTAACATTTACATAGTTGCATTTCTTTGTTGATTTCAATCACTCGGCAACGTTTCTGGATAGTCGGATCGGGTCACACCAGCACAGACATTTCTTTACTCAGGTCTAGATTATGCTGGACCGTTGGAAATGAGGGGTCAAAAAGGCCGAAACAACAAAACGTCGAAGTTCGAAATTATTTAGAAATTAATATAATTAGACAATTATAGTTATCCATATTTTTCTAATTTGAAGAAAAATTTATATTTTCATAGAACTAAGTTCAATTGCATATGGGAACAGCACATCCCAACGAGAAATTTAATTAAATAATCAAAATTAGTTTTATCGTGTTGTTCGAGTATATTTAAAAATGGATTTTGCGAAACATACACAGTTGTTAAGCGGTGAGTTAGATTGGCCACTGTGGAAGAGGAAAATCCGTGATTTACTGGATTACCACGAAGGAGACCTAGATGTAACTGACGGAAGACTGCTGAAATCGAATCCTTTAGAAGAATTGGCGACTGAGGTCCAAATTAAACAACATAATCAGCAGAGCGATCTAAATCGAAAGACGAATAGTTATGCTAAGTCCATGATAACTATTTCCATCGCAGATGAAGTTTACCAGAATATAATGGATAAAGAGTCAGCGCGAGATTCATGGGAAGCTCTAAAATCATTGTTTGAGACGACTTTAAAGGATCAACTATATAAAACATGCAATGATCTCTTTGTATTCTATTGGATTTCAAGCGAAGATGGACAGAACTTTACAATGGACTTGTAGACAAGAAAGAGCATGCCTTACCCGAACTGATGTTAATATATAAGATTTTGTAGATTTTAGCTTCTTACTAAGGAAGCCGTCGATGAACTAATAATTCAGTTATGCATGTTCGAAAGAAATATGAAAAAGTGTGCAGACAGCGATAAATTTGTTCAAGAAGCGTTGATGACGAGAGCTGCACATCAAAATAAGCAATCTAAGTAATGTAGGAAACCATTTAAAAAATCAGAGGTATGTAAATATTGTAAGAAAAAAACAATAAAATTTTTTATTAAAAAAGCTTTTATTTAAAAAAAAATGCAGATGAAAGGAAAAAAAAATTTAGGTTCTGTGTATCATGGGATTAGGCCCAAAAACCGGATTCAGCAACCCCAAAGACCCGCAGATGAAATTTTTCCCGGACAATTTGAGGGAAAGGATAATCATGTTATCCTGACAGGACCTTTCGTTATATTTACGATCTTTTTAATGCTAGAATCGGATTCAAGGACCCCAAAATCCCCAAGATCAGATTTTTTCCGGAAAAATTGAGAAAAAGGATAATCGTGTTGTCCGAATAGTACTTTTTAATCCCGGAATCAAAGTCAGCGACTCAAAAATCCTCGGAACAGATATTACCCAGAAATTTTGAGGAAAAGGATAATCACCTTATCCCTACAGGACCTTATGTTATCCTTACAAGGACGAAGTAATAAAAATATTGTAAAATTTTAAGTCAATCGGATGAGTGGAAGTGGGTCAAAATTAGATTTCAAGATTTGATCCCGACAGACAAATAAACAGACAGATACGAAGGCAAGCTAAATAAATTTTTTAGAAGAGGACACTGGATAAAGAATTGTAAGAAATGGTTATTTGATGGACCACCATCAAAAAAAGAAACTATCAATAATTAGAGTCACGCACTAGATACCAGTGCATGACTCCGCATGCAGGTGTTTCATAGCTGAAAGTTTTATGACATCAGTGTAGATCTTATTTCGACCGTAGAACTAATTTCAATTTCAACGACGCACAGTGGTCGTTTTTTTTATCGATTTCTTTTGATTTTTTTATCAAATTTGATAGTAGATACTTCAAAAGTAGGAAAACCAAAAAATTAGGTCAAAACCTTCAAAAATGCCGCAAAGACACATTTTTTGAAAAACATAATTTTGTTAAATTTTGCCAAAGAGTAATTTTTTTTGGTTTTTCCCAACTTTAAATGAACAAAACTGTCACATTTTCTAAGATTTTAAATTCGTTTTTTTTATTATTTGAATGAGATCCACAATTCTGAGTTAATTTGGAACTTCAATATTTTCGAGTCGAAAATATTGAAGTTATTAGGAACACTTTTGTCATATTTGAATATTAGAAGACTAGAAGTTTTTCCCGTCAACAGCCGTCAAGTCAAAATTATTTCCAAGTTATGGCTTCAACAATTACCATTAATTCCACTTAGGGTTTTGTTGCAGAAAAGTTTCGCCCGGAGCCGCTAGCGTGGTTTTAATTAATTTTATGTAGAAAACAGGAAATCAAAGTGATATATTTTGTTTAATACAATTTCGAAGTGTTAGAAAATGCTGGCTGGTTTAAATTCTGCTCTTAAATGTCAATCTTTGTATTTTTATAACTTTATGACTTGCGTTGAAAGTTGTATGACATACATATAAGTCATAACCGAAAGTTTTATGGCATGCAAGTGTTTCATAGCTGAAAGTTTTATGACATCTAGATATGTTACACAGCTATATATACAGCCATGGACATAGAAATAGCACAAATTTTTGGGAAAGTATCAGAAAATTTCACCACCGTGTTTTTTTGTCTTTCGCGTGTACCTAGGATTAAAAGCTGGGCCTTTTGGACCATCTGGTCCCATTCTATTTATCTTCGTTTCATCACTCCAGAGGACTTTTTTCCAAAAAGATAAATCTTTATTCTTATGCATTCTAGCAAAATTTAAACGCTTTTTAATATTTTTTTGGACAGAAGCGGTTTTTTCCTACTTATGCGCCCAAAGTGTTTTGCATTATTCAATCTCCTTCAGACTAATCTGTCTGAAATATTTGAGTCAAATTCTTCATTTATATCTGTCAAAATCTGCCGTGATGAGTTAAATGGATCATTTTTACACTTTCGGGTTATGACTGTGTCAATATAAGCTGTAGTTTTCCCGGGCTTTGGTTTTCGATTTTTGTTTGCAGTTAAATAAATGGAGTTATTTTCTACCAAATTAATTGCGTTGTAGACAAATTTCCTGGGACATTGGACTATTTGGACAATCTCACTGACCTTTTTCCACATTTGTGCATGACAATGCTTTCCTTTACTCATTCTGGCACTATTATTTAGTCACTGTATATTTTTATTAAAAATTAAGACTTTTGAATAACAGCACTCAAGTTGCATACGAACAGCAAACACTAAATATTTACAATCTGTGCTTTTTCTGTGTCCACTGAAATTAATGTCATAACGGAAAGAAATATCACGGAAATAAAACAGAGTGATAACGGTAAATTTCTTTTTTAGAATTCTACTGCATGATCCCAGGAAACAGTGACATATACAAAATTTGAACTATTTTCATATATATTTAAAGAAACTTAGGGACGTGACTAATTTTTAACTTTGTGCTATTTCCATGTCCATGGCTGTATATGTTGAGTTGATATTTTTTGTGCTGGAAGTTTGAATCTTAATGACCCTTAACAAGGATATCTAATGTAGGTACTATAAAATCCGCACATCTCTGCGAATAAATCGAGGGTTTTCCCCAAATTTATATATAGTCAAGTTACAAAAAAATTGTTTACCCACTATCCAACATCTTGCTACTATGCACTACTATAAATAGAGTGAAATTTTAATTTTTGTTTAATTTTAGAATTCGACATGGAACTGTTCAGGTATAAAGAATTGGCAGAAGTGTATTTGAAAAAGAAAAATAAAGAAGATTTAGTTTATTTATATCCTTTTAATTCTAGCAATATCGTTAACCAGGAGGAGATCCTGAAGAAAATATACAACTTTGCTGATAGTTTAATCGGGCGTTATTAATCAGTTGATTACAACAAAAATAAGTTGTTTAAGCTTTTTTATGACTAGATGGCTGGTAATTTTATTTTCGAAGATGTCCCAAATTCAACTAACGAAAGCAGCAGAATAGCAGGAAGACCATTAAAATCAATCGAAGAAAGCAGTAACAGATTGTAATGAACACCGGTTAAAATTTTCATATCAATTCTTTTCTCTTCAAGAAAGATCCTTTTTCAACAAATATTAAGGTTGAGAATCGCTGATTTCATCGCGTTAGCAACAATCTGTCTGCGCCGCAATTTATTATTCTTTTGTCTATCGCTTGATAATAAATTTAAAAAAAAAAAAACAAAGCAGTCATTGGGACTGCCGACAGAAGTGATAACCTTAAACTATGAAATAACAGAATTTTTTTGAATTTTGAAATTATTTGTAGTATCAAAAATTAATATTTCATAATTTGTAAATTAAAATCATTAACATTAGTCTGGTTTTCACATCTATCGCCACTCCGAGCAACAATTACATATATACATTAGCTGTTTTTTTAATGATCCATATGGATCTGTTATCCGGGTCATTAAAAAAAGCAGCTGATATCAACCAGTTCAAGCTATGAGAAATCTTTTTTAGAGAAGAAGCTTTATTAAAAAACTGCAGTTGAAACGCGCAATTGGTAAATCCAACAGAGTTTTTTAATATCTCGAGTTTTTTTTTTTGAGCGCACTTTTTCTTTCGTGCAATTGTGGAAGTAAACTTTTTCTATTGTAAAGTTTTTCTAAAATGAAAATTCAAGACCTCGGTGCAAAAAGCGGTCATGTCCACTTTTTTGCGAAAATGAGTTATTGATGCCAAATGCAAGAATAAACGAATGCGCACATTTGGCTGCAAAGAGCATACTTTTTAGAGGCCCGTGTAAAAAGTTATTAAAGAAAAGATGCATTGTTTCATATAATTTGACGCGGAATTTTTTTCCAAAAAATTTTTTTTTTTATTCTGGGAGTTTTGTTTTGTTAAATTGAATATTTTTTTATTTTTTTATTTGTTTTGTACTAAATTAAGGCTAGTTAACAAGTCTGGACTGTATTTTGTAGTCATAAATAAATTTTAAAAACCGCTTTTTTACTCTTGGGTGCAAGAAACAGCTATGTCCAAAACTTTAAAATGCCCATAACTTTTTCAAAAAAAAAATATGGATTTATCTCAAATTAAAATGAAAAATTTGAAAAAGTGGAAATGACCGCTTTTTGCACCGAGGTGTTCATTATCATTATCCATGGCCGAATTATACAAGGTCTGTTTGACAGCTCAGTTGCTTCTGGCTCTGACGTCATCGGCAAGAAATTCTTATAAGACTCAATGGGAATTTTCCCTAATTCTCAAATCTAGCTAACATCTAGCTAAACAACTCCGTACGCACAATCAACATTACAAAGAATTTCTTGCCGATGACGTAGCAAAATGGTGGCTCTCAAAAAATAACCAGCAGACCTTGTATAATTCGGCCATGATCATTATCGAAAAAACCATAACAGAAAGCTTTGGAAGTTGAGGTGTTTTTTTTTAAGCGTCACGTTTTGTGGAAAGAAAATGCTGACGCCAAACCATAAGTTTTTACCCATTTTTCTAGTCTTTCGTTCTGCTCCCAAGGAGGAATTTAAATCAATGGAAAATAAAAATTCAGCATTTCAGTAAACCCCCCAAAGAACGAGAAGGATATTCTCGTTTTTACGTTCTTGCTCTTAAGATCTTGACATTTGCGTTTTGTTTTTACGTTTTTTGAGAACAGAACTTTAATGGTGGGAGCGAAATATCGCTTTCTTACTAATGAAATACATACTTATATATGTGTGTGCATGCTACCCAATAGCCATCGTTCCAGGCTTTCATTCATTTTCATGCGAGACCCACAAACCCCTTTGAACAAGAAGCGAAAACTTAAATAGAAATCATTTTCGTTCCCAAGAACGAGATGCGGGAACCACAGCAAACGCTTTTGCCATTAAGAGCGAAACTTTTAAGAGCGAAAAGAACGAAATAACATGACATTCAATACATCAGATTCGATACACACAAAGGAGGAGCATAAAAAGAGTATAAATGTGAAATCTGTACTACAAGCAGCAAACACAGCATAGCAGCGGTAGTGAAAATTTAGATTTGGATCTTTAAAAAAATAATTGAACATAATTTAACATAACAAAATACCCTAAACAATGCTTTAATGTAGGCCTCATCTTATAACACAGTTTCTGTTCGGATGTCACCACAAACTATCGAGTATCATCGATTGCAAATTTGTTATCATGGCAGCAAGCCGATTTTCTAATTTGTACCCCCATAACCAAAATCCAAGACGTATCCACGTCAAAAAAACCTTTTTTTTAAAACTTTTTAATCCGACCGATTTTTTTTTCTAGTAATCTTGATTGGAGATTACGAAAAAAAAGAAAAAAAGAAAGAAGGTTGGCGTCAAATTGGCTGCGTAAAAAGGCGGTTTTTCTTGTGTGTCAATTTAATTGCGTTTACTGCGTCGCGTTGAAAATTGGAGAAAGTGATAGGAATTTTAAATTGCACTTAGTTGATTTAAAACTACAAAAAAAAGAAATTTATGCGAGTTTAAAGTTAAATTAGAAACCATGTATTAATGACAACAAAACAGTGAATAAAATTTACCTATCCAAATAATAATATTGTACGAAAATTTATCTAAACAAGCTAAAACAATTAATTGAAATATACTTACCTAACTAAGTGTGTAATTAACTATAAGAAGAGCTATGAAATTTGTGCTAAAATTATGGAAATTAAATAAAAATTACAAAATCAAACTAAAAATTACATACTAAGTATAATTAAGATGTTTGAACCAAAAGTGAACTGATTAAAATTAAAATTAGTCTACAAATAATTTAAATAATTTAAATTAGTCATTAAAATTTTTAATACTAAATTAAAAACGTCAAACAAAAAATAGCTAAAGAATAAAAGAAATTATGACAGTGTAGAAAATGCAAATTTGCAAAGAAAAAGAAAAGAATTGTCTAAGCGGGCATTAGAATTATAAAGCGAAATTGAACCCAAAAGATGAGCGTTTTGCTAATTAAAAGAAAAGTTTTAAAGTACAAGAATTTATCGATAAACGAACTAAATAAAATAAATAGTTAGTAATAAATAATGTAAACATAACAAAAGCTATAATTGCCAATCTGGCAATTATTGAAAACCCGTATGGTGATTTAAGTGAATGGCGAAGTCAAACTTTCCAATAAGATTTTTTAAAATTTATTCCAATCGGATTTTGATGTATGGGAGTTTTATGTAGAATCATATCCTAAATAACTTTTGTTCTTGGACTTTTTTGATAAGATGCACCGTTTATGAGATATTCATAACAAACGATTTCGTTCGTATGGGGGGTACCCCCCTAATGGTCCATTTTTGCCCATTAACGAACTTAGCCTCGCATTTTACGAAAAACGGATCTGTGCAAACTTTCAAGTCTCTAGCTCAATCCGTGCGCCCGCAATCCGCGCCACAGACAGACGGACGGACAGACAGACAGACGGACAGACAGACAGACGGACGGACATGCAGAAATTAAATATTTTTATCATTCTAAACACACTGGTGTAATTCATTTTTGCGTGTGATGACGGGATCTTGGCGTTTGGTTTCACCATACGGGTATAATAACGGGACTAGAAAATCGTGTAAATTTAAATAGGATATTAGTTCAATTTTAAAAAAGCAAATTATAATTTAATTAATTACTTTGTTTTAAATATTGACTGGACTGAAGTCTTTATTGCATCTGACGTAAACGTAGCGCTATCACTGTTCTATCAAAGTATTTTAGGATGTATATCTATGTTTGTCCCATCTATATCTTCTAAAACGTTATCAAATCCTCCATGGTATGTTCTTGAAACGAGAAGGTTAAAAAATTTAAAGAACCGGTCCTTCAAAAAATGGAGGACTACCAGACATCATAATGACTACCTCGAATACTGCAATTATCGCCGTGAACTCAAATCCTATATACTGATTTGCTACAAATTATATAACACTAGCAGACCCTTCGTTGGCAGCTAAAAGTTTTTTGTATAAATTTTAGAATGCCAAAACACCATAAATAACTTAAAAAGTTTTGGGAAGAGATGTTATCCTTACAGGACCTTTCGTTTCGAATTTTGAAAATGTAATACCGGATTCGTGATCAGCGACCCCAAAAACCCCATAATGCCAATTTCTCCGGAGAAAAATGAGAAAAAGGATATTTGCGTTATCCTTTCAGGACCTTCCGTTTCGAATTTTGAAAATCTAATACCGGATTCGTGATCAGCGACCCCAAAAACCCTATAATGCAAATTTTTCCGGGGCAAAATGGAAAAAAGGATATTTATGTTATCCTTTCAGGACCTTCCATTTCAAATTTTGAAAATCTACATAGCTAAAAACCTGCTCCTGGCAACACAGATCATTTTGCAAAAAACCGTGTAAAAATCGGTCCAGTAGTTCTTGAGTTTTGTAATCTCAAACCAACCAACCAACCAACCAACCAACCAACCAACCAACCAACCAACAAACTTCCATTTATATAGATAACAAAAGCTATAATTGCCAATATGGCAATTATTGAAAACCTGTATGGTGATTTAAGTGAATGGCGAACAGTTTTATCAAAATTCCACTATGAAGTCAAACTTTCCAATAAGATTTTTTAAAATTTATTCCAATCGGATTTTGATGTATGGGAGTTTCATGTAGAATCATATCCTAAATAACTTTTGTTCTTGCACTTTTTTGATAAGATGCACCGTTTTTGAGATATTCACAAAAAACGTTTTCGTTCGTATGGGGGGTACCCCCCCCCCCCCACACCCTAATGGTCCATTTTTGCCCATGAACGAACTTGGCCTCGCATTTTACGAAAAACGGACCTACGCAAAATTTCAAGTCTGTAGCTCAATCCGTGCGCCCGCAATCCGCGCCACAGATGGACAGACGGACGGACGGACATGCTGAATTCAATTTTTTTTATCATTCTAAACACACTGGTGTAATTCATTTTTGTGTGTGATAATGGGATCTTGGCGTTACAAACGGTAAGGCAAATCTAATATACCCTTTGGTTTCACCATACGGGTATAATAAATAGGTAATAAATAATAATGGAGCGAGAAATAAAAAATAAACCGAAAATGTTTTGGAGTTATATAAAGTCAAAAAAGAAAAAATGACGATTATCCTAGTGTTATGACCTAAAACAATTTAACTTCTGACGACCCTCGGGAAATAGCAAATATGCTTGCATTATTTTTTAGCAAAACTTACACTTCTAATTCTAATCATATCGACTACCAATACTTTATATTTCTTGACTCCGTTAATACAGTTAATATTCCAAATATTTATTTAGACGAGGACACAGTCTTGCAATCGCTGTTAGATCTTGACGAGATCTCATCACCAGGGCCTGGTCAAATTCCTTCGCTATTTTTAAAGAAATGTGCTTCTAGCTTATATGAAGTTCTTACGTTTATATTTAATCTTTCGCTAAAACAAAACATTTTTCCTGATTTATGGAAGAGTTCATATGTGATTCCTCTGGATAAATCAGGCAAAAGAGATAATATAGAGAATTATAAATGTGTCGCTAAATTATCTGCTTTTCCAAAGCTTTTTGAGTGTGCAGTAACTAATCTTATTTATTCATACTTATCGGAAATGTATTTGAATTAGTATCATTTTGTTAGACAATTGAATACACTTTGTCACAGAAAACTGTAAATCGACTTTGTGCTTGTAATAAGCAATTTCATTTTGAATAAACCTCACTTGCATTTTACCAGTGGATACAATCGGTCGTTTTTTATTTCTTTGCGCAACTCAATAGGTTATGGGCCCAGTACCCATTTGAAGCACGTGGCAATTCATTTGTGAAAAGTAACTTTTTCTAGATCCTAGTTTTGCGGTTCGCGTATAAATGTTGCAGTAGCAAGAATAGATTGTGGTAAATAAAGTGGTTAGTCATGGAAAGTGAATTGGTGAAAATCGACAAGCTCCAAACTGCTGAGCAATGGAACATGTGGAAGTTCCAAGTTAAAATAATGTTTAATGCAAGCGATCTTTTGGATATAGTGTCGGGATTGGAGAAATTACCGATCGAAGAAGCTGGTCATAAAAGAGAGCCTTCACTAAAGGCACAAAAATTGTGGCAATTAAAGGATCATAAGGCACAAAAGATCATCGCAACTACAGTTGCAAGTCAAGCGATGATTCACATTTTAAACTGTTCTAACACATGGATCAATAAGTCCCGAGACTAACAATGAAAACAACATTTTTTTTGCCAAATTTTTTTTTATTCATCAATATAATCACCTTTTAGGGTGATACAATCGTTCCAACGCTTTTCCAATTTTTCAATACCATGTTTATAAAAAAAATTATCTTTCGCTTCAAAATAAGCTTCAGTTTCAGCGATGACCTCCTCATTTGAGCCAAATCTTTTTCCCTGGAGCATTTTTTTAAGATCAGCAAAGAGCCAGTAGTCACTGGGGGTTAAATCTGGCGAGTATGGGGGGTGGGGAAGCAGATGAAAGCCCAATTCGTTCAATTTTGCCATTGTTTTCATCGACTTGTGGCAGGGTGCATTGTCTTGGTGAAAAAGGATTTTTTTTCTCTGCATGTGCGGTCGTTTTTTTGCGATTTCCTCCTTCAAACGCACCAGCAAGTCAATATAATAATCACTGTTGATCGATTTACCTTTTTCGAGGTAGTCAATGAAAATCACGCCATGCGTATCCCAAAAAACTGACGCCATGACTTTGCCAGCTGACTGCTGCGTTTTCGGACGCTTCGGACGGCTTTCGCCAGCTGTGCGCCACTCAGATGACTGCCGCTTCGACTCTGGAGTGTAGTGATGTATCCATGTTTCGTCCATGGACACGTAACGACGCAAGAAATCTTTTTTATTGCGAGTAAATAGCGATAAACAGCTTTCTGAATCATCGACTCGTTGCTGTTTTTGTTCCATCGAAAGCAATCGCGGCACCCACTTGGAAAAAACCTTTTTCATGCTCAATTTTTCATGAAGGATAGTAAATGCACTTCCATATGATATCTGTGTTATCTCAGCAATCTCACGGAGCTTCACTTTACGATCTTTCATTATAATTTTTGTCACTTCACTCACATTTTCCGGTGTAACGGCTTCCACAGGTCTACCCGAGCGTTCCGCGTCATTTGTGTCGGTACGACCACGTTTAAACTCGGCAAACCACCGACAAATCGTTGCTTTTGATGGACAAGAGTCCGGGTAACATTTTTCAATCCATTGTTTCGCTTGCACGGTGTTTTTACCCATTAAAAAACAATGTTTTATCAGAACACGAAACTCGGTTTTTTCCATTTTTTAAACAAACTACAAAACGACTTTACTCCAACCTCGATAACTCAGCTGTTTCTGGTCCGATCGACTTAAAATTTTGACACGTTTCAAGCAAAGGTTAGTACTCTAGAAAGACGTGGTTACTGGTTTACTACGAGCGTCATCTCTGGGTTAGTCTCGGGACTTATTGATCCATGTGTTACGTCCTATGAAATGTGGACGAAGCTTTGTTCAGTATTTGAACAAAGGACTGTGACTAGTGTCAATTTGCTAAAGACTCAAGTGACGCACATTAGTAAATTAGAAAATTTGGCGCAGCAATTGCGAGATGCGGGAGAAACGATGTCAGACTCAATGCTTTTGACAAAAATTCTAATGACTCTACCGACGAATTTTTCGAATTTTATTAGTGCTTGGGAGTCTATGCCAAAAACTGATCAAACTATTCTCAATCTGACTTCCCGTTTGATCATGGAGGAAACCAGATACAATGCTGTGCATCAAACCCCTCAATCGTCGCAGTCGACAGAAAGCAGTAGTGCTTTAATGGTACACAAAAGACATAACCGTTCGAAAAATCGAATTGGCAAATGTTTTATTTGTAAGCAGCCTGGACATTGGAAGCTTGAATGCCCGAAGAATAAAAAGGCGAAATCGAATTCAAATTTTGCACACACAAATAAAGATAATGGTAAAGTTTCGGAGACCTTTTGTGATGCGTTTATGTGCGACGTCAATGAGGATTTGAGTAGGAATTTGACCGACAATGACTGGATACTTGACTCAGGAGCGAGCGATCACATGACGTTCCATGAAGATTGGTTTACAACCAGTGACGTTTCTTCTAAGGTGCGAGGGTGTTCACTGCACACCCTACTGAAATCCAATATGTATCGGAAATCTATTGTTAATTAATTTCTTTTTTTTGTGCCAATTTTTTTGTGCCAATGGTTTCCTAAAGGACCCGCACCCTACATTACCAACCTGTTTCTTTATCTTTCGATCTTTCGACCAACCAAGTGTTCTCCACTTTACAGCGAACCAAAGTAAGATTTGCTTGTGGCCTTCTTTCCTACTCGTCCCTTAGCGAAACATACTCGAAACGCAATACCGACTCTTTCGATCGTTCGACCGACTCGAGTGTTCTCCACTTTACAGCGAACCAAAGTAAAAATTGCTTGTGGCCTTCTTTCCTACTCGCCCCTTAGCGAAACACACTCGAAACGCAATACCGACTCTTTCGGTCGTTCGACCGACTCGAGTGTTCTCCAATTTACAGCGCACCAAAGCAAAGTAAAAACACATATGACTAAGTAAAAGTCTATAATAAAAAACGTTTCACCGCACACAAAGTTCACAAAAAGCACACAACGATGAATTTGGGTGCTCCAGAAAAAGCCGCACGGCGAACCGATGCGATGTTGCTTGCTGCTGGCCGCGATGCTGCGAAACCCGACAATAGAAAACCGACCATCGTATGGCCGTTCGGCTGACGTGCTGATGCGTGTGGGTGTGTGTGCCAAGCAAAACAGCAATATTGCTTGCTCATCAGCTCAGTCGGTTTCTGATTTTACAGGTGTTCAGTTGGCTTTTGTATATGAGAAAGGATTAATTAAATATTATGGCTTGTGAATGCGGATGCGCAATCGAAAAATTGCTTGAGAAATCATTTTCTCAATTAAATATCAGGGAAAAATTGGAAATTATCAATTCAGGTAAGCCGACACCGGCACTTCCCGACTTAACTTGCAAAGTAGTATCGAAAGGAAAATCTTTTAGTAGACATTTTCAGCCTTCTTCTTATGAAACAAAATTCTGGCTATGCGGTTGCTCTGCATATTAATATATTAATATAAATTATTTTGTTGGCCATGTTTACTTTTTTCAAGTAATCAAGAAAAGGGTGTTTGGACTACAGGCTACAATGATTTAAATCATTTAACTGCCGCAATAACAAAACATACCGTCTCCCAAGTACACATTAATAATAGCGTTACACTAAAAACTTATGGAAATACACGCATTGATTTATTACTCGACAAAGAAAAAAATATTGCAGTTTCTCGGCACAATGAAAAGGTTTCAGAGAACCGTAAAGTTTTGGAAAGGCTTGTAGATTCTGTGTGCTTTCTTGGTTTTCAAGAATTAGCATTTAGAGGCAATGATGAAACTAAATCTTCAGACAACAGAGGCAATTATATTGAACTTCTGTACTTAATTGCTAAATATGACGAGAAATTAAAAACACATTTATCTTCAGCAACTGTTTTTAAAGGTACTTCGAATATCATTCAGAATGATTTAATCTATTCCATTGCAGTTGTCATTTCAAATAATATTGAAAGAGAAATAAATGATGCGTCCTTTCTTTCTGTAATGCTTGACGAAACAACTGATATTACAAAAAAGTGCCAATTATCGGTCGTTTTCCGGTATGTTGATAGCAATGGTTTGCCGAAAGAACGGTTTTATCAATTTTGGGATATAAGTAGCGATCGTACGGCTGCTTGTATTTCTGATAAATTGATAGGTTTGATTAAATCTAAAAATTGGGGAGGAAAGTTAATAGCTCAAACATATGATGGTGCAGCTGTTATGTCCGGTGAATTAAATGGAACCCAAGCCAAGGTTAAACAGGAGTTTCCAAATGCGATTTTCATCCACTATAATGCACATGTCTTAAATCTAGTTTTATCACAGTCTGTTAATTTTATTCACGAAGTAAAAATCTTTTTTGTTACCTTGTCCGGACTATCAGCGTTTTTCTCTCAATCAACCAAAAGAACAAATTTTTTGGATCATATTATTAAGCGAAGACTCCCTACGGTTGCGCCAACGAGATGGAATTATTCATCGCGACTTGTTAATGTTGTCTATACCTTTATTTCGGACCTAATAATGTTATTTGAAGAAATGATTGAAGATCCGAATACTTGGGGTGCTGATGCAGTTCAAGTGAGAGGATTTCTTCAATTTTTATCTAATTTCAATACCGTTTTTATGCTTAATATATTTCTGTGGTCACAAGGAAAAACCGCTTAAGTCGAGTTATGTGCTTTTAAAGGTTAGTGCATATTTGAATTCTCCTTATCCAGTTCTATATTCTGTCAAAGTTTGGTTTTCATGCTGTACCCCTCTGAGGAATGGCAGAGCAAAAACCATATAACCTAAGTCAGTTTTGCTTGCAAAACAAAAATAATCAAAACTTTAAACCCAAATTACTCAAAACACGCTTTTTCGACTTAAGCGGTTTTTCCTTGTGACCACAGATTTAATGAGATATTTTCGTTTACTGATATTTTATTTAAAATTCTTCAAACAAAATGTTATGATATTAAGTATTGCTGTGACCAAATTGAAGAAACAAAGGTTAAAATCTTAGATACCAGGTCACAGTTTCAAATTTTGTTTGATGCTGCGAAAAATTCGGCTAATCCGATTCCAAAACGAGGCGAGGATTTCGAAAGTTTTGAGATGCGATACAGGCGCGTATTTTTTGAAATCATTGACACTTTGTCCACACAAATGGATATCAGATTTAAATCATTAAAAGACCTAAATTTTTTGGAATTGTTAAATTCAAAAATGTTCCACAATTTCCAACAAAAATTTCTAATGGAAGCGTTTGAAAGTCTTAAGATTTTGTACGGGTCTTTCTTCGAATTTGTCAAACTCAAAAACGAGTTAAATGTGTTTTTCACATGTGCACAGTTTCGCGGTATTCTTATTAAAGACATACCCGAGGTACTTTTAAATTTAGAATTGCAAGAAGTATTTTCAGAAATTTTTAAATTAAGCTCATTAATTCTGACAATTCCAACGTCAAGTAGCTCCGTTGAACGATCGTTCTCTGCGCTTAGACGGATAAAGACTTATTCCAGAAATACAATGCACGAAGAAAGGTTGTCAGATCTAGCGTTGATTTCGATTGAAAAGTCATTTCTTAAGGAAATAAAAAGCAAAACCACCTTTTTTGATGAGGTACTGGAAATTTTTGTCAAAAAAACTCGTCGTTATGAATTAACATATAAATGAGTTATTTAAAAAAAAAATACAATTTAAAAAAAAAATACAAAAAAAAAATACAAAAACAAAAAAAAATTAAAAAAAAATTAAAAAAGAAAAAAATTGGATCTTTGTTTATCACGTCGCCGACGTGATCCTGAATAAAACTAAGAGTAGACGTCTATCATTTAACAGAAATTTAATATTGAACACCCTACTGAAAGCAGCACGCCACGTCACTGTTTACAACATACAAGAAATTTGATTCTCCGATTCCTGTTAACCTTGGCAATGGTACAAAAATTTTTGCTCTTGGTAAAGGCGAAATCCAAATTTTGAGTTACGATGGTAGTGAATGGAATAAAAAACGTTTATTAGATCTGTTTTTTGTATCGGAGATCCGAGTAAATCTATTTTCGTGTTCGAGTGCGCTTGATAAAAAATACAAACTTGTATCGAATGATAAACAGTGTCAGTTGCTTAAAGACAAAAATATCGTGGCAATCGGTGTCCGTGTAAATCGGCTTTATAGAATGATGTTCCGTGTAATGGACAAGAATGGGATTTGTTTGAATTTTTCAAATAAGTGTGAAACAATTAGGCAGTGGCATGAAAAAGTTAGGCCACGTAAACATTGATCATGTTCGGCGTTTTCTAAAACAAGAACACATCGCATTTGTGGATCAAACAGATATTTTTTGTAGTGCCTGTGCATATGGAAAGATGCATCGAGCAGTGTATAAACCTAGTAACTCCAGAGCTTCGCAAATTGGAGAGTCAATTCACGCTGATGTTTGCGGCCCCATGCAGAATAAGTCCATTGGCGGATCAAGGTATTTTTTGTTATTGAAAGACGATTTTTCTGCTTTTCGCGGCAAAAATGGGACCCGAAAGCAAAGTCTGGAATATTTGTTGGATATGATCAGAACTCCAAGGGTTATAGAATTTGGCACCCAAACTCCACAAAAATTGAGGTGACGAAAGATGTTTTGTTTCAGCATGAAACTGTCATTGCTGTAAGAACTAATTCGGAAACGGATAAGGAGGAGAGAGAGACGTCGAATGTTACCAAAAATTACATTAAACTTACCAGCGACATCGAATATATGAGTGACAAAAGCAGTGAAGAAGAATATAATTCTGCAGAAGAAATCACCGCAGAAAACACCGACAGTGATCAGCCAATGGGAGCGAAGTCAAGTGAAGGGAACATTCGTAATCGATTACGTCCGCGCCCGATGCCGAGTACTTCGATGTTCTCAAACGCAATAGAAGTTTACAGTTTTGTAACAAATTTGGTAGAACCTTTAAATTACAAAGAGGCATTAGAATCCACAGAATCTGAGTATTGGAAAAGTGCGATGAATGAAGAAATCGACGCTCATTTAAAAAACGGAACGTGGGAACTCGTTCATCTACCCAAGGACAGAAAATTAATTAATTGTAAATGGATTTTTAAATTTAAGGACTCAAATCAAGTCTACAAGGCTCGTCTAGTAGCTCGTGGATTTAACCAACAATATGGTATCGACTATAACGAGACTTTTAGCCCAGTGGCTAAGTTTGCTTCGATTCGTATGTTTTTGGCTATTGCTATTTTTGAGGGTCTAACACTAAAGCAGTTCGACGTAAAGACGGCCTTTCTTAATGCAGATCTGTCAGAGGAAATTTTCATGTCACAGCCGGAAGGATTTAATGACAATTCAAGGCGGGTATGCCGATTAAAAAAGAGTCTTTATGGACTAAAGCAAGCATCGCGATGTTGGAACACAAAATTTACAGAGTTCCTTAAGAGTCTTGGTTTCAAACCGACTGAAGCAGATCCGTGTGTCTTTATTTTGAATAATGACAAAATGCGTATTTTAATAACGCTGTATATCGACGACGGACTTATCGCAGCAACGGATGCTACGGGAGCAGATGAAGTGTTGAATAAACTTAATAGACGATTTCCAATCAAGCAGAGCAGTTTAGGATGTTACTTGGGAATGAACATCACTCAGCGAAGTGATGGGTCTATTATTGTGAATCAAGAAGGATATATACGTCGTGTACTAGCAAGATTCAACATGGCAGAGTGTCGTGGAGTCTCTACTCCAGCAGATGTCAATAATGGCCAGAAGGGCGTACTGAATGATGAGACTCCAAAGGATACGAACTTTCCTTACCGGGAAGGCAGTAGGAAGTTTGATATATTTGGTTATTGCAACAAGACCGGATATAGCATATGCAGTTGGCGTTGTGAGCAGATATTTGGATTCCCCACGCTCACAACATGTGTTTGCAGTAAAAAGGATTTTCAAATATTTGAAATCCACTATTGGTTTTGGTATTATTTTTCAAAAAAATAATTCTTCTCTTTTTGCATATAGTGATGCTGACTATGCGGGTGATAGCGAAACTCATAGGTCTACCAGCGGGCATATTTTCCTGTTAGATAATGGTCCGATCACTTGGTCATCAAAAAGGCGAAAATGTGTGACACTTTCGAGTACAGAGGCAGAGTATGTAGCCGCATCGGAAGCAGTCAAGGACTTAGTATGGTTTGATTCGCTACTACAAGATTGGCAGCCTAGGATCCAATACAAACGTGTCTTAGTGCTGGATAATCAAGGAGCAATTAAATTAGTTAAAAATGCGGAGTTCCATTCACGGACGAAACATATTGATGTGAAAGTTCATTTCATCCGAGAGAAGTACAATGAAGCACGATTCGAACTTCGCTACGTTGGGACAGATAACCAACTTGCCGACATATTTACAAAGGCGTTAACTAAGGCTAAATTTGAATTTTTAAGAAACGCTATTAACGTTGTATCAGCATAATTTTGTGAAATTATATTTAGTCAAACCTTTGTAATATTTTTTTTAAACTATTTTCTTATGAATTGTAAAGAATTTCTTTAACCTTGGTGGTTGTAGTGTATTTAAAAAATGATAAATGGGAGTATCGGAAATGTATTTGAATTAGTATCATTTTGTTAGACAATTGAATACACTTTGTAACAGAAAACTGTAAATCGACTTTACAGTTTTCTGTTACAAAGTGTATTCAGTTGTCTAACAAAATTTGTGCTTGTAATAAGCAATTTCATGTTGAATAAACCTCACTTGCATTTTACCAGTGGATACAATCGGTCGTTTTTTATTTCTTTGCGCAACTCAATAATACTGTAAGAATATTCTAAGCGATAATCAACATGGTTTCATTAAAAAACATTCCACTACGACAAACTTGTGTGAATTTGTAAAGTTCATAATTATGAAATTCTTAGATTCACAGCAGGTTGATGCAATTTACACAGATCTCCCCAAGGCTTTTGATAAACTCGATCAGAAATTTTTATTTAAATTACGTTTACTCGGTTTAATACGACGTGATAATGTGGATCTTTTCTTACCTGACTGGCCGGTCTCAATATGTGCAATTTATATCAGTTGTATCTGATTTGATTTTAGTGTCTTCTGGTGTTCCACAGGGAATTCATATTGGTTTACCACTTGACCTTAACAGTTTTTCACGTGGTGTACTAAAAACTTTCTAGTGTTAAATTTAAGAAAATGCTTTGCTATTTCGTATTCACGTCGCTCTAATTTATTTAGTACTCATTACAATTTTGACTCAATTGCAATTGAAAGAGTTGAGTATATCAGAGACCTTCGAGTGATACTTGATCAAAAATAAACCTTCGAACTTCATCGAGAACTTATTATAAATAACCCGACAAGAATACTATCCCTGGTCAAAAGATTTTCTTCAGATCTATCGGATCCATATGCGGAACCTGCGAGAGTATTGGTAAGAAAGCCCCGAATGTAACTCGGACATTTTTTTTTATAGATCCAGCCAGAGCTTAGGGGAAGACCCTTTAATGCCGAAGCACAGCTCGGAATGGTTGGAAGGACAAAAGGAGATGCCGATCTATGTTCTCCTTGAACTTTTGCGGGTCATAGTCTGGGGGGAACACATCGGTTGGTAAATCGTTCCAAAGTCTTGTTGTTCGCGGAATGAACTTTACTGTACGAAAGCGGGGAGGCTCAAGGAAGAAGTCGTGCGCACGTGTAGCTGCACGAGAGGGTCTAGGGAAAATATACCGTGGAGGAATAAGTTGGGAAATTTCGGTGGAACATTTCCCATTGAAATATTTGTAGAATATGCTGAGTACTCCAACAGAGCGACGCTGCTCGAGAGACGGTAATGAATCTGTCAAAGACTTGTCTCCAATTAGTCGGATCGCACGTTTTTGGATTCGGTCCAGCAGTTGGAGGACAGTTTTTGGGGCTCCAGCCCAAATGTGCGAATTGTACTCGAGTCTCGGTCGAATGTAGCTCTTGTAAATGTTAAGGACGTCGACTGGTGCGAAATATTTTTTGCATCGTTCCAGGAAGCCTAGGCACTGCGATGCTTCCTTTGCTATTTTAAAAATATGATCACTCCATTGGAGCTTCTCATTTATTTCGATGCCCAACATTCTGATGTTTTTTGAGTCACTAATGGACTCACTCATAAATTCGACCGTTTCGGGGGATTTTTCGCATTTCATCGATAACAGCATTGATTGGGTTTTAGATGCGTTGAATTCCACACGGTTGATTCTGCCCCAAGCCAGAATTGTGTTTAAATCAGAATTCAAAGATCTAATTTGCTCACTGCGTTTCGATCGAACTGCAATGGCGTTCGATTCTGCAGGTGAACTGAAATGGTAGGATGCGTCAAGGGAGCTGTCATCAGCGAAACAATAAAGTGGATTGAGAGTGAGAGATAATAGATCATTGATAAATATTAAGAAAAGCGTAGGAGCTAGAACTGAGCCTTGAGGGACACCAGAGTTAATTTTGAAGAGATCAGATTTATAACCATCCAATACAACCTGTATTGAACGATCAGAAAGGTAGCTCTCAATCCATTTGGAAATTGCAGGGTTTAGACCGATAGCTCGTATCTTTGCCATCAAAGCTTTATGCCAAACACGGTCGAAAGCTTTGGAGATGTCCAGCGCTATAGTTTTTGATTCGCCAAAATTATGGAGACTTTTACTCCAGCGCTCGGTCAAGCAGACCAAAAGATCGCCTGTGGAGCGGCGCGCACGAAAGCCATATTGGCTATCGTTGATTATGTTATTGCGCTCTAAAAAATTTGTAATTTTGGTATTTATTAAAGTTTCCATAACCTTGGCAAGTACAGAAGTCAGAGCTATAGGCCTATAGGCCTATAACATATATGAGTAAGTAGTCGGTGTTTTAGTCACTTGTCATTGTTCGCGCTTATTTCGTCGGGAGGAAATCGCAACTTTAATTTTATATCGCGTTTTAGGTAAATTATAATATATTTTCGCCCAAAAATAAGTGCAAGTATTTCGTGGCTTAACAAACTCGAATTTATTATTAGATATTAGTGATAAACTACTGTTTTCCGTGATTTTACTATGTTTTTCTTGGCCGACAAAGTGAGTTCGGAATAATTTTACTTTACCGGAATGCGACGAATTGCGAGGATCCGAGGACCCCAAATTAGACAGACCTCATAAAAGTGGTTTCAAATGACCGCTGAAGTGGGGTGGGAAAAAGCGGGGTGAAGCTGAAAAGTTTTTCCGCTCTAATTTCCAGTAAAATTGGTTTGCAGCTAAAGTTTTTTTTTGTCAGAAAAGTGAGTTGTAGTGCAAGTGGAAAAATAAAACAAAAAATTTATTGTGAAAACGGCGTTAGCGGCCATTTTAAACCACTTTTATGAGGTTTGTAAGTGCGTTTTTATACCCGTATGGTGAAACCAAAGGGTATATTAACTTTGCCTTACCGTTTGTAACGCCAAGATCCCGTCATCACACAAAAAAATGAATTACACTAGTGTGTTTAGAATGATAAACATAACAAAAGCTATAATTGCCTATCTGGCAATCATTGGAGACCCGTATGGTGATATTCGTATCAAAATTCGAACAGTTGTACGAAAATTCCAATTTGAAGTCAAACTTTCCTATAAGATTTTTTAAAATTTATTCCAATTGGATTTTGATGTATGGGAGTTTTATTTAGAATCATATCCGAAATAACTTTTGTTCTTGGACTTTTTTGATAAGATGCACCGTTTTTGAGATATTCGCAAAAATCGTTTTCGTTCGTATGGGGGGTACCCCCCCTAATGGTCCATTTTTGCCCATGAACGAACTTAGCCTCGCATTTTACGAAAAACGAATCTGCGCAAAATTTCAAGTCTCTAGCTCAATCCGTGCGCCCGCAATCCGCACCACAGACGGACAGACGGACCGACAGACGGAATTCAATTTTTTTTATACCCGTATGGTGAAACCAAAGGGTATATTAGATTTTCCTTACCGTTTGTAACGCCAAGATCCCGTCATCACACACAAAAATGAATTACACCAGTGTGTTTAGAATGATAAAAATATTTAATTTTTGCATGTCCGTCCGTCTGTCCGTCCGTCTGTCCGTCCGTCCGTCCGTCCGTCCGTCCGTCCGTCCGTCCGTCCGTCTGTCTGTCTGTGGCGCGGATTGCGGGCGCACGGATTGAGCTAGAGACTTTAAAGTTTGCACAGATTCGTTTTTCGTAAAATGCGAGGCTAAGTTCGTTAATGGACAAAAATGGACCATTAGAGGGGGTACCCCCCATACGAACGAAAACGGTTTTTGTGAATTTCTCAAAAACGGTGCATCCTATCAAAAAAGTGCAAGAACAAAAGTTATTTAGGATATGATTCTACATAAAACTCCCATACATCAAAATCCGATGGGAATAAATTTTAAAAAATCTTATTGGAAAGTTTGACTTCAAAGTGGAATTTTGGTACAACTGTTCGAATTTTGATACGAATATCACCATACGGGTCTCCAATGATTGCCAGATTGGCAATTATAGCTTTTGTTATGTTTATCATTCTAAACATACTGGTGTAATTCATTTTTGTGTGTGATGACGGGATCTTGGCGTTACAAACGGTAAGGCAAAGTTAATATACCCTTTGGTTTCAGCATACGGGTATAAAAATAATTAATTTCTGCATGTCCGTCCGTCTGTCCGTCTGTCTGTCCGTTTGTCTGTCTGTCTGTGGCGCGGATTGCGGGCGTACGGATTGAGCCAGAGACTTGAAATTTTGCGTGGATCCGTTTTTCGTAAAATGCGAGGCCAAGTTCGTTAATGAGCAAAAATGGACCATTAGGGGGGGTACCCCCCATACAAACGAAAACGTTTTTTGCGAATATCTCAAAAACGATGCATGTTATCAAAAAAGTACAAGAACAAAAGTTATTTAGGATATGATTTTACATAAAACTCCCATACATCAAAATCCGATTGGAATAAATTTTAAAAAATCCTTTTGGAAAGTTTGACTTCAAAGTGGATAAATAAATGACCATAAATGAATAAATAATTGCCAGATTGGCAGTTATAGCTTTTGTTATGTTTGACAATCCCTCGGATTCCAGTAAAGTAAAATTGTGCTAGATTAATTTTTGTGAAATGGCTAGATTAATTTTTGTCAGTTCACAAAATATAAAATTTAGCGGAATTGGCAATAAATAGCTGGTAAAGTCTAGTGAACAAAGTGATATTTAGGCCCGTTTGCGCGTACTATTCTTACAAAATTAAGTTGTGGTTAGTCTACTTAAACCGTAGAAATTCTGCCTACTAAAACCGTAGAAATTTTGGGAAGTTGTACATAAGTTACTAAGTTTTGTTGGTGCAAACGGCACTTACAAGCAAAGGTCGTCAAGTGTCCCTCTCCGATTTGAATGATTTTTGGATATGTTGTAGGGGGTCGCAAAATAAGAGACACGTATTTTTTTATAGCGGCTAATTTCCATATTTAGGGAGTAAAATGAACCGTTAAAATTACCCTATTTTTTCGATTTTTAGCAAAAATTCATAGCAATAGACTATGTATCGACCTGAAATATTACAGGGATGTGTAAATTGGTGAGAAAACTCGACCCTGAACAAAAAAAAAATTTCCACCCCACCAAAAATTTTCCCCCCGCTACAAAATCGGTTATTTTACCCTATAGCGCTAAAATGAGTGGCACGATTTTTGTGAAATTTTGTATCTAGTTATGGTTTTTAATTCTAAAATCGACCTGTTTTTGGATTTTTCCAATTAACGAGGTTTTGATGCCGATATCCCTTTTTTTATGCGGTAAGGTTTTGTATGCAAAATACCTGTATGGAAATTGTTCAACCGACTAACATTTTTTCGTCCATCTCCGATTTCGTTCAAAATTGGTAGACATGTTGGTTTATAAGTAAAAATAGGTAAAATAGTGTTTTCGGATTTATTTTTCGTATATTCTTTATTTCCGTTTTGTTCGAAAATACAGATTTCCGACAATAAATTACATAACAAACATAATATCGGCTTTTATATTCAACCGATTGATATTTGGAGCAGCTTTGCATGCATTCGATCATGCGCAGCTCCAAGCATTTGTGATGAAAGACTAGCTTGTATATGGGGGATTGCTCGCGTTGCATATAATGCAAAAGTGATTTCTTTGTTGTTAAAAGAATTTAATGCAATAAGTTCTTGGACTGTCATAATTTTTATATAAATTATTTTAATTATGTCAGTTAATCCTTTTAACGTGATTTCTTTGTTGTTAAAAGAATTTGATACCAGTAAACAAACATAACAAAAGCTATAATTGCCAATCTGGCAATTATTGAAAACCCGTATGGTGATTTAATTGAACGGCGTATCAAAATTTCATTTGAATTCAAATTTTCCAATAAGATTTTTTTAAAACTTGTACCAATCGGATTTTGATGTATGGGAGTTTTATGTAGAATCATATTTTTTTTTGATAGGATGCACCGTTTTTGAGATATTCGCGAAAAACATTTCCACGGACAGACAGACGGACAGACAGACGGACAGACAGACGGACGGACATGCAAAATTCAATTTTTTTTATCATTCTAAACACACTGGTGTAATTCATTTTTGTGTGTGATGACGGGATCTTGGCGTTACAAACGGTAAGGCAAAGTTAATATACCCTTTGGTTTCACCATACGGGTATAAAAAAACTCTCCAATAACTGAAGCAGAAATTCAAGTAAAAAATCTTATATATGATCTAATCATTCAAAGCCAAATAGATCCAGCATATCATATCGAGGAAGACGAATTTTTAGACTTCGACTCTGATAAAACCTTATCAAATACTGAAGAGTATTTGATATCAGGAGAAAATTTGCAAGGTAAAGAATTAAATTTAGATCATGTTCCAGATGAATATAAAAAACGTGCTGTAAATTTTTGGAAAAGCGGAAAAAAAACCGCATTAAAAAGGGATATCGGCATCAAAACCTCGTTAATTGGAAAAATCCAAAAACAGGTCGATTTTAGAATTAAAAACCATAACTAGATACAAAATTTCACAAAAATCGTGCCACTCAATTTAGCGCTATAGGGTAAAATAACCGATTTTGGAGCGGGGGGAAAATTTTTGGTGGGGTGGAAATTTTTTTTTTGTTCAGGGTCGAGTTTTCTCACCAATTTACACATCCCTGTAAAATTTCAGGTCGATACGTAGTCTATTGCTATGATTTTTTGCCAAAAATCGAAAAATAGGGTAATTTTAACGGTTCATTTTACCCCCTAAATATGGAAATTAGCCGCTATAAAAAAATACGTGTCTCTTATTTTGCGACCCCCTACAACATATCCAAAAATCATTCAAATCGGAGAGGGACACTTGACGACCTTTGCTTGTTAGTGAAATTAGTTTACGGGTTGCAAAATTAAAAGAAATTATATGCATTTGTGGCCATTCGTAAAGAAAATGCACTTGCACTTAATTATGGGTGATTGCGTTCGGTGTTTTGACGTGGATACGTCTTGGATTTTGGTTATGGGGGTACAAATTAGAAAATCGGCTTGCTGCCATGATAACAAATTTACAATCGATGATACTCGATAGCTTGTGGTGACATCCGAACAGAAACTGTGTTATAAGATCCGGCCTACATTAAAGCATTGTTTAGGGTATTTTGTTTTGTTAAACTATGTTCAATTATCTTTTTAAGAATCAAAATCTAAATTTTCACTGCCGCTGTTATGCTGTGTTTGCTGCTTGTAGTACAGATTTCACATTTATACTCTTTTTATGTTTTCTTTGTGGTATTGGTATTGAATATTTGGAAGAGGCACAGGAAAGAGAACACGACGAAGTATGTTGAGGTTGAGTGAAAGCTTTTAATTCTTTTTACTTGATTGTTTCTTTTGATTGCCCAGTGTTTCCTTTAATTTCTGTATACGAGTTGTGTGAGCAGGCGGATTGTATTTAAGATTTTAGTTGCTGTAAATTGAAATTATTTTGTTGTTTTTATCGTGTGATTTTATTTTATTTTGATTTTTATTTGTTTTTCATCTATGGGCGTTTTCATGAATGCAAGTTCTTCAAATAACACAAAAGATTTTGATAATAATAAACCCAGTTATATGTTATTCGTTTAGTTAGTTTACTTTCGCAAATTAATGAACAACTAAGTATTACGGGGAGATGGAAGAAAATGTTTTGTGCAATTTGCGCAACTTCCGAGTATATTTATGAAAATGCCCTATTACATTTTAGAATTAAACATTTGTTCGTTGTGTTGCAAGTGAAATTTGATTTTTAGGTACAAGATGCCAAAATTCACCAAACGGAAAGGCACACCCCGTAATGGGCACCTTATACGTTCAATATATTGAACAATATTTTGGGTTGTGTTCAATATATTGAAAGTGTAAGGACTATATTGAAACAAAAAATTTTAAAGCGATCCATACGATTTTGAATACCCTTCAATATATTGAAGCAAAAATATTGAACGTGTAAGGCAGGTCTAAATGTAACATTACGGTCAATCACATTGTTTCTTTAGTTTCCTTTTCACTAAAATTTCTTACTTAAATATCTATTGGCGATCGTTGTAGGCAGATCCACGTCATCTCACACCTTGCTTTTTTATGTAAGATAAGATATTAGAGGAGCAAATAAATTTTATAAATCTAAACAAAGAAAGATTTGTTTTTCATGACCTGTGCAATAATATTGTGCAATAATAATTATATTTGAAGTTTTCCAAACGATTTATTTGAGAGGAAAATGTTCTTCAGGTGTCAGTTTATTAAGTAACCTTAACATATCGTATTTAAAAAAAAAAATACTAGCCGGAAATTACCAAAACAGTGACATTTTTAAAATTTGTTTTTTTTGGTTTTTTACTTTTTTGACAAAAACTAACATACTTGTAGTATGATAAATACTAGGGGCTGCGCCCCGAACCGCTTCGCGGTTCATCCCCCTTCCGCAGGTCGGCCTCGCCCCTCGCGCTTGAATTGTTGGAATTTGATGTATGTAGATGTTACGTAAAATTATTTAAATATATTTCAGCTCTCGCCTTCCTCTTTACTCGGCCTTCGGCCTCGACTCAAATGCATATAGTTAACCCAAAACATAACAAAAGCTATAATTGCCAATCTGGCAATTATTGACAACCCGTATGGTGATTTAAGTGAATGGCGAACAGTTTTATCAAAATTCCACTATGAAGTCAAACTTTCCAATAAGATTTTTTAAAATTTGTTCCAATCGGATTTTGATGTATGGGAGTTTTATGTAGAATAATATCCTGAATAACTTTTGTTCTTGGATTTTTTTGATAAGATGCACCGTTTTTGAGATATTTGCAAAAATCGTTTTAGTTCGTATGGGGGGTACCCCATTTTTGCCATTTTTGCCCATTAACGAACTTAGCCTCGCATTTTACGAAAAACGGATCTGCGCAAAATTTCAAGTCTCTAGCTCAATCCGTGCGCCTGCAATCCGCGCCACAGACAGACGGACGGACAGACAGACAGACAGACGGACGGACATGCAAAATTCAATTTTTTTTATCATTTTAAACACACTGGTGTAATTCATTTTTGTGTGTGATGACGGGATCTTGGCGTTACAAACGGTAAGGCAAAGTTAATATACCCTTTGGTTTCACCATACGGGTATAAAAAGGGGAATTTTTTTAGAGACATTTTTCTTTGTGACCCAACGATGTATTACAAAATCGTACTGTTTACTTACAATATATTCAATAACGGTAAAAGTTGGTTATCCACACGGGGAAAGACAATATTGTGAGAAATGTTATTCTTTTTAATTCATGTGGGCTATACATAACGATGGTATCTATACTGTTTTTCGCAGTATTATATTGTTTTTCAGACTCCAATACTGCATTACTGCTTTTTTCCCCAAAATACTGTATTTAAATACTCAGAAAACTTTAATTCTTTAACGTTTCGAAATTCAAATTTATTAATAGCAATGCAAAACGTCAGTGGCAACACAAAACAGTGGCAACACATGGCAAGTGTAAATACATTCAAACGACGAACAGCGAAGTATTGATGGCAACATGTCATATAGATTCGCTCCTTCCTTTCCCCATCGATTACTGTCTTGTCATTATTCATCCTTCTTCAGAACGCGTTACTTTGATTTTGCTTTCCATTGTTAATTTAAAAGAATAAAAATGTCGAAATTAAAAGCAAAGACACCAATTTTCATTGATTAAAATTTATACTGCGAAAAATACTGTTTTTTCAAATCGATTTACTGCTTTTTTAAATTTTTAGGTGAAATATACTGTTTTTTGTCCGAAAAAAGATACCATCGTTAGCTATACATAAAAAGGAAATTTTCCCTGCGGGCTGACCTCTCTCATGGTGAAAATCGGATCCGAAACCCTTAAGCGCATAAAGAGGTTTCAAGAGAGGGAAAGGGGTTGCTATTAAACTGGATTCGACACCCTTGAGTAAGAGATATCAGAAGAAACGGGGATTGACATCAAAAATAATCAGATCCCTTATTCTGTCAATAACTGTACCTGTGTGCAAAGTTTGATCAAAATCGGCCGCGCCGTTTTTGCGTGATGCCGGAACAAACATTCAGTCAAACAGACAGAAATACCGACCGACATACAGACGGACGGACAAACATAAATTTTAAGCATAACAAAACCTATAATTGCCAGTCTGGCAATTATTAGAAACTCGTATAGTGATATTCCTATCAAAATTCGAACAGTTGTATCAAAATTCCAGTTTGAAGTCAAACTTTCCAATAAGATTTTTTAAAATTTGTTCCAATAGGATTTTGATGTATGGTTCATTTTTGTTCATTAACGATCTTAGCTCGCATTTTGCGAAAAACGGATCTGCACAACATTTCAAGTCTCTAGCTCAATCCGTGCGCCCGCAATCCGCGCCACAGACGGACATGCAAAAATCAATTTTGTTTATCATTCTAAACACACTGGTGTAATACATTTTTATGTGTGGTGACGGGGTCTTGGCGTTACAAACGGTAAGGCAAAGTTAATATACCCTTTGGTTTCACCATACGGGTATAAAAATGTCATTTTTGGCATCAGTATTATACGACCAAATACATCAATGTATGCCAATATTTTTGAGAAAATCCAAAATTACAAAAATTGTCCCCCTTACAGTTTTTATTATATAGATGGGAAAAAAGTAAAGTGGACACATCTACAGATAGAGAGCTTTCCTTTAAAAAAAAGAATAATGAAAATCGATTCTAAGCTGGAGCTGTGTCGAAAGAAATACATACAAAATCGCTTTGCCTTTTAAATATATAGATGAGTCTTCGATCTTAACAACACGGATCGCAGCTGGGCGTTTAATGAAGGGGTAAAATAGCCATGCTCGAAGCCAGGGTTGCTGGTGCCAAGGTTTTGTTTTTTTAATTTAATTTTTTTTTTCATTTAGTTAAAACAAATTTTTTTCTTTGTGATTTTTGTGTTTTTTTTTGTATGTGAAAACTGTTTAAAACAAAAATAGAGACACTAATTATAAACCGAAAACGATTTTGATCAGATTTTCACCATTGTCCGTGATGATAATATTTTATGACTGAAGTTAGCTTGCCCATGAGGAGGCTGGAAAAACTAATTGGGTATTAGAGTTTTAAAATTCAAAACCGAAAGTCTTGAAGCGAACACGTTTATTTTCTAAAAGTTATTTCTGGAAGTTTTTTGTGCAAAAAAAACTTTAGCCCGACAACGATGGGTCTGCATCTAGTAAAATATTATTAAAAATTGGGGGAAAAGTAAAATGGACACATCTAAAGATAATTTTCTAAAAGTTATTTCTTGCATTTGCATTATCCTTACAGGACCTTCCGTTTTGAATTTTGAAAATCTAACACCGGATTCGGGATCAGCGACCTCAAAAACCCCCGAGTGATACTTGTCAGCCTCCTATTGAGCAGGATTCATGGAGAAAATCACGGTTTAAAAATACCCAAACCCACTTTACCCCCCGTTCACCCCCTTAGCGCTAAAATTTCGAAAAATCTCGATGGTTGGGACATATTCTGAAAGTTTCAAGTCTCTATCTTCAAGGGTTTGGGCTGGGCGTCAGGTTAAACGATTTTATATATAGAGCAGATGGTTTTCACTTATTCCAATAAAGACTCAATTTCAAAAAAAAAAAAAAAAAAAAAAATTTTGCCACCGGTCAGAATTGAACCCGTACCTGGCGCGATGTAGTTTACACTTATTCAGTAGTAAGAATATAAATTTTAAAGATAAATTAAGTAATAAAAAACTGCAGTCATTGGGGATTGCCAACAGAAATGAAAACAATAATATATGTAAGGTAATAATTATATTGTCGTGTATTTATACCTATATATTTTTCAACCTGAAATTTCGAAAATATATGCTAATAAACAGTAAATTTCAAATAAGTCAATATGCATATTAAGGTTTGAATTCCTGAGCAGCACATGATTTTCTTATACAAAAAATGGCTAGAGATATTTAATTTTTTCTGTATAAGAATCCCACATGCTGTTCAGAAATTTTCTGTCTCATTTTATTTTACCGTATGATATTTTCCAAAAAAAAAAATCGATTTTTTGTTGTATAACAAAGTCACACGCTGTTCAGAAATTTTCTGTCTCATTTTATTTTGCTCTGTACTGTCTTCCAAAAAAAAAATCGATTTTTTCTGTATAAAAAAATCAAATGAAAGCAAATCAGCATTCTTAAGCTGTTAAATTAGCATGTCGGGGACGCGAACTCATAAAATTTTACCCATCCAAAAATCGCCCAACGCGCCTAAAGAAGTATAATATAAATAAAAAAAATAATTTAAGGTAAAAAAAAATTAAAAAAAAAACATTTTGTCAAAACTCGGAATCGAACCCGCACATCTGGCGCATTGTAGTCTAACACTTATTCAGGAGTACAAATGTAAACTTAAAGATAAATTAAGTAATAAAATATTAAAAAAAGTAAATAAATCAACAAAAAAGAATTTGAAAAGAAAAAAAAAGAATTTGAAAAGAAAAAAAAAATTTTTGTCACCTTAAGAATTGAACATGGTGCCTGGCGCATGGTAGTCCAACTTCTAACTCACTGCGCTGATCAGGCAGTACGGAATGTCGTGTTACCATTGAAGACTTAGTTAGCGGCATATTTATGATTTTGAAAGGCAAATAACTAATAAAGTATTATTAAAAATGGGGAAAAAAGTAAAACGGACATATCTACAGCTATAGAGCTTTCATTTAAAAAAAGAATCATCAAAATCGGTTCAATAGGAACTCCAGGAGCTCTGTCGAAAGAAATTCATACAAAATCGCTTTGCCTTTTAAATATATAGATTTCAATATATTATACTAATCTGTTTCGTATTACGGATTTTTTTGGTACGCATCTATCTATTTTTAATACGATCTTATACTAAAATAGGTTTCTTTTTACGGACATTTCTATTGATTGGAACACATCTATTTATTCCCAGTACAATCTCATACTAAAAAAGGTTTCGTTTTACGGATTTTCGATATACGGACAGTTTCCGTAGAACGCATCCCGTCCGTAAAGCGGGGGATTACTGTACTTTGAAATATTTACAGTTGCGTTTCTCGTAAATGGCAATGCTAAGTTCTTGAACTCGCAAAATCGGACCATTCAAATGAAACTTTTTTCGCAATTTTTTTCGAAAACGGTAAATCGCATTAAAAAATTTATAAAGCTAAAATGCCTTTTGAATATGATTTTACATGACTTATCTATACATCAAAATTCAGTTAGACTACCAGTGGATGAATAAAGGAAATTTGTGGAAAATTATTCATCCACTGTTCCACAAAAACAGTGGATGAATAAAGGAAATTTGTGTTGATTCAAGTCCAGATTCGATGTGCCGTTAACCTCACACCCAAAGTTTAACACCAATCTATTTAATTTCACTTTGTGAGTAACACTTCCCGATTGGGCCGCCTGATTGCACCGTCTGGGTGGCAATTGGCCTTCTCCAGAGGTGCAGTTGAGGGAGTTTTAGACGAGGGCTGCATACCCTACCTAAAGTGGCTAGCTCGTCGGTCAGCTGGAGGTCGTAAGTTGCCTCGTCGTCCTCTCACCTACACACAAACGGGTATGCAGGGGCAGCAGTTCAGCCGAATTAGAAAAGGACAAATTCTGGCTGACTTAGGTAAAAAATGAAAATGATGGTGGCACCGACGGCTTTTCCCACCCCTTTTCTGGAGGATCCAGACCAATAAATCGCCAGGCAAGCCATCAGCCTGATAATTCCCGTAAATCATAATCAAAACTAAACAAAAATCGATCAAATCATCGTCGCCATTCTTCTGTCCCTACTAGGTTCTCCACGACATCATCTTCGAGCATTCTTTCCTCAAAATAAATTATCCACGTAATCATGTTTCAATCAATAGCGAGTAAGTAGAAAAATATCATCAACGGATTAAACAAAAACGATTCGTTGATCTTAAATTCATTGAAAAATGCTGACCGATCCTGAAAAAATGAGAAACCAACAACGGAAAACCAAAAACTTCGATTTTTTTGTTTTTCTTTTTAAGAGAATTTGCTTTAATTCCAAACTTTTAATACTAGTCAATTTAACAACAAGAAAATATTGGCCACTCCTAACCAAGGGATATAATTCAACAAAATATACTAAAAAAATTCCAACCCAAGAAAATTATATAGATATAAATAAAAAATATCAGTTGTGGTCAACACAAAACTTTCTTCTACAAAATCTACGACCCTGTGCAATTTACGCTAGAGCCCTGTCACGTTGTCAACCCAATACAACCTTGTTGGTTCATCCAAAAATATCAAAAACGTACAAAATTAGAGATAACTTGAGAACGGTAAAAGATATCAATTTACGGTAAATGGCAAAAATGTAGAAAATGCTAACATCTTTAATTATTCTTTTAACTGATTTGTCGAAAAACCGTTAGTTTGCAAATTATTCGCAAAAATATGATTTTTTACATATTAATGAAAATATCTCAATAACGGTAAAAGATAACGGATAACGGTAAAAGACAAAATTGTGCAGAATGCCATTCTCATTAATTCACTTCATACATTCAGTCAGCAAAAACCCGTTAGTTTTCGAGTCAATCGCAAAAAACTTTTTTTTTGAAATAACGGTTTATCTCGATAACAGGTGGAGATATCGAGTTATAGCTAAAGACAAAAGTGTGGGAAATTTTATTTTCTCCAAGTTTTGTCATACTTAAGAATACTAAAAAACGCGTAGTTTGGGAGTAAATCGAGAAAAACGAAATTGCGATTTTTGAAAAACCGCCATTTTGGATACTTCCGGTTAACGGATTTCCCCCAAAAGTTGATAGGATCGTCCCATTTCAGGGCCCAACATGCCTATAAAATTTCATGGCGCTAGCTCTATTAGTTTTTGAGAAATCTTGTACACAGACTGACTGACAGACTGACAGACAGAAAGACATTTTTATACCCGTATGGTGAAACCAAAGGGTATATTAACTTTGCCTTACCGTTTGTAACGCCAAGATCCCGTCATCGCACAAAAAAATGAATTACAGCAGTGTGTTTAGAATGAGAAAAATATTTAATTTCTGCATGTCCGTCCGTCTGTCTGTCCGTCTGTCTGTCTGTCTGTGGCGCGGATTGCGGGCGCATGGATTGAGCTAGAGACTTGAAATTTTGCGCAGATCCGTTTTTCGTAAAATGCGAGGCTAAGTTCGTTAATGGGCAAAAATGGACCATTAGGGGGGGTACCCCCCATACGAACGAAAATGTTTTTTGCGAATATCTCAAAAACGGTGCATCTTATCAAAAAAGTCCAAGAACAAAAGTTATTTAGGATATGATTCTACATAAAACTGCCATACATCAAGATCCGATTGGAATAAATTTTAAAAAATCTTATTGGAAAGTTTGACTTCAAAGTGGAATTTTGGTGTAACCAAAGATCATATATACTCTACGTATAACTGTTCGAATTTTGATACGAATATCACCATACGGGTCTCCAATGATTGCCAGATTGGCAATTATAGCTTTTGTTATGTTTTTAATATGACTCCAATCGACTCAGGAGTGATCGGGAAATGTTTTTTAGGCAAAATTAAGAGGTCGAAATTTTTCATGAATACAATACTTTATTATACTCCGTAGAAGAAAGTAAAAATGTATTATGTATATAAATATAGGTATGTATGTATATAAAAAAAATATGTATATAAAATATAGGTATATAAGTTTAGGTTAGTTAGATCGAATTTTAATTCTTTTAAATGTTCTTAGGTAATATATAATTTTATTAATTAGTTATGTTAGTTAATGTTTTGTGTGTGTTTGTGTGTTTGTGTTGAGTCTAGTTGCATGCTGTGTGTGTGTGTTGAGTGTAGATACATGCTGTGTAATGTCCAAGGATTGATGATCCTGATGATTCGTTTATGCAGTTTTATCAATTTGTGGTGGGCGTGTGTGTGTGTATGTATGTGTGTGTGTGAACGGATGCGAGATCGGTGTATGCTTCGTATTTTCCGATTTTTGCATAAGAAATGAAAGATTTTTACTTACGAGGCGATGTTTTATTTAATCTTTTGTACTGTTGTAAACTTTTTATTCTGCAGATTTTTGGTGAACGATTTTCTAGAAGTTCTTGTTTAATCTATTTTTGTATGCATTGTAACATGTTAATATTTTAAATTCGTTGTTTTTTTCTTTCCTTTTGGTGTACAAAATAATTTATGCAGTACTTTTAAATTCTTATTCACTTGTTTTTATTTATAGTCTTTTCTTGCACTTAATGTTCGTTTAGTCTTTTTTTTTGTAAAAATTTTAATCGCTGATTTTATTCAGAATTTTAAATAGTTACAATTATATTTTATCTTATTTATTTTAAATTATATTTTAACTTAGTGTTAGGCATTTTAAAACTATTGTCGCAGCATTTTAATCAGACTAAAGCAAACACCTTAAAAAATCAAATAAAAATATTTAAGACAAACACGTGTGTAAATTTCGGATCGGTAAAAAAAACGGATCGCGTAAAAGAGGAATAAAATTTGTAGTGAATTTCTAGACGATCGAACACCAACTACCAACTCCCTTTTTCTTCTTCTTGAAAAACTCGATCTCTAGCCGACTATTAGCAATCACCATTGGTCATTGAAATATTTATTTTATTCTATTGTTTTAATTTCGTTTGGTTTTTGTTAATAGTTGCTAACATGTAACGTTGCTTTAGGGACCCAGTATGATGAAATTATACATTTTAGGATTTTTTCTTTTTCTCGGATAAATTAATTTTGATAGTCGTAAATGAATATTAATCGTGAATAAGAAAGCCTTTCTTTTCTTGAGAAATCTACCAGTAACGACATTCATATTAACCAGAATCATTTTGGGATTAGGATACCAAAGTGAACATCAATATTTTGGGAATTCACATAGCAGATAGGGTATACTTTAGTTAACACTTGGAAACAAGATTGAAATTATTCTTTTATAAATTTTGGAATTTGAAATAACGTAGAAATTGAAATTATAACCGTCTTTTTATAAATTCGGACCGTTAATTTCAGCTGTGGCGAAAATTTGAATTTGGTTGCCAAGCTATGAAATTTGACTTTCTGAAGGGGCTGTCGTTACAACTTGGTCACTGAGTAAATACCTTAGTTCATTTCCTTGATCACAAAATAAAATACTTTCGACGATTTAAAAGTGGGAAAAACAGCGATAATTTGCGCACAATATCGATAAACAAACGCTTCGCATCGATCATCAATGAGGAAAGAGCGAAGATATTTCTCAGCTGTCAAACGTGAGTCTGAGAGCGTAACGCCATCTGTTGGCAATAACATTATCGTGAGGGACAAAATTATCCGGTTTTCAGTTTCAAATACAATATTTTCTCCTTCCATACCATAATCACATACAAAATGCAAGTTTCAATTTTTCCGATATTCCCGCTTTTCCCCAAAATTTTTCTCGACTTTTCCAACAAAACGAAAAAAGAATCGGGATTTTTGATTTGGAATTAATGAAAGTGCAAGCCAGAAAACCGCTGCCACCAGCAACCCCTGAAAGTATGCAATTTCGGTTTTTCAAGATTTTCCGACATTTCCGGTGGAAATTTCCAATAGTAGCTCCGTAGTGTTTTTACATGGTTCAATACGAATCCAACAAAGAAATCCCCATGCAAATCGGATTATATTCAGCCGAGTTATGGATAGTCGTACCGACCACGATTCATTTTTATATATATATATATAGAAGATTTCGTCCATAGACTATCACGGATCAAATGAAAACCAAAACATGCATTGTCACACAGTTTCCTTCTTACGAGGTGCTGGGGTTGGCCAAAATCTATTTGGAGGAGCACGTTATCGAAGTAGGCGACGCAGCCGCTGTGAAACAGAAACACTACCCGGCATTCAGCGGTTGATGTTTGAGGAACTCGACCGCATGTTGGCTCTGGGAGTCATCGCGGAGAGCGATAGCGCCTGGAGCTCACCAGTGGTCCTTGTTCGTAAGCCCGGTAAAAATCGGCTGTGTCTCGATTCGAGGCGAGGCAACCAGCTTGCGAGGAAGGACGCGTACCCGCTTCCTCAAATCGATGGCTTCCTGAGCCGACTTCAGGACACCCGGGTCATCTCGGGCATCGACTTGAAGGATGTCTTCTGGCAGATACCACTGGCAGAGTCGTCAGGGGATAAAACGACCTTCACTTTGCCTGCAAGACCGTTGTATTACTTCACGGTTATGCCATTCGGGGGTGTGCAACGCCCCACTGAGGATGTGCCGTCTCGTTGATAAGTTACTGAAACCTATGAGGCCAGAATTTAGAAAAATGGTGATGATGTGGACGATCTACTAATCTTCACACCAGACTTGGAAACCCATTTCAAAGTCCTATCACAGGTTGCGCAATGCCTACAGCTGGCTGGTCTCACCATCAATGTATCCAAGAGCTAGTTGGTGAGGACGGTGCGCACCGACCCTTCCAAGATTTCTGCCATACAAGACTTCCCAATCCCTAAGTCTGTGAAGCAAGTTCGCAGATTCGTTGGAATGGCAGGGTGGTACCGGCGCTTTATCGATAAATTCGCTAGTTTAGCAGCTCCAATCTCGGACGGCTTGAAGAAATCTTCTGGGTCGTTCAAGTGGACAGACGAAGCAAGTAATTGTTTAGTTCAACTTAAATCTGCGCTAACAACCGCTCCTGTCATAGCTCCCCCGGAATATAGTAAGCCCATTATAGTCCAGACTGACGCAAGTTCCGCAGGAGTAGGGTGCGTATTGTCCCAAAAGGATGATGACGGGGAAGAACATCCGATCCTGTTCGTCTCTGTCCCGCATGGTTGACGAAATAACTGGAAGGGGGGGGGGTACCAGTTCCGAAGTGGATTTAGAATCTCCGGAGTTTAACTCGAAGAATACAAGACTATGAGAGAAACCATACTCCGCCAAACTCTTTTCCTGACTTTGGCGTCTCCGATAACCGTGTGTTCAAGCGTCTGGGATCACCTTCGGGACTAGATGTGTCAGAAGACACCCCCTGAAAACTTTGGGTACCGGTCGGTCTGACGCTCAGTCTGGTCATTGCTGCTCATGACCCTGCATAGGCCGCACTTGGTAGCAGATCAAAAACTCTTCCGGTTAAGAAATAAATATTACTGGCCCGGAATGGTGAATCAGGTGCATGACTACATCGCTAAATGTGAAGTGTGCACGACCACCAAGGCTCCTAATGTGATACTGACTCCACCAATGGTAAAGTCTGCCTTGGTAGACCGTCCATGGCAGCGAATCTACGTACCCCCGTTTCTCAGCCGGAATTACAATATTGATCGTTATCCTGGACCAGTTTACAAAGTTCGTTAAACTCCGTGCGGTTAGAAACGCGACCTCAAGAAAGGTCATAAAATACTTGAATGATGAAATTCTGATAACCGACGGCAAGACTTATGCTCTGTTGCGAAGACTAAATCTTCTGGCCTCTGAGGGAGTCAGGACTGACGAGGTACCAGACAAGCTGCGCCAAAGCGTACCATAAACAAGTGTATAAATACAAACTTCGAACGCGAGCTAGAGAATTGCAGGTCGGACAAATCGTATACCGGCGGAACTTCTCCCCTTAGCAATGCAGCTAAGCATTATAACATTAAGTTGGCTTCTAAATTCTTAAAATCCACCTTCATGGCATTAGGGGGTTTTCGGGGTCGCCGATCACGAATCTGGTGTTACAACAAAGCGGGAGGTCCTGTAAGGATAACGCAAATATCGGGGTCGCTGATCACATCAAAATGATCAGTGATCTCGTAACGTCCTAACGCCAGTCTTCCCAAGGAATAATTGCAAAAAGGATATTTGTGTTATCCTTACAGGACCTTATGTTTCGAATTTTGAAATTCCAACACTGGATTCGTGATCAGCGACCCCGGAAACCCCCTAATAATATCTGTGGTGACAAGGAAAAACTGCTTAAGTCGAAAAAGCGTGTTTTGAGTACTTTGGGTTTAAAGTTTTGATTACTTTCTGGAAAAAATTGGTTATTCTTTTAAACGAAAATTGTTTTCCAGTTTCAAGTAAACACATTAAAGACTACTTTAAACTCAAAAGAATCTTAAAATCCAATTTGATTAAAGTGTTATCATAAAACAAAATACTTAGGCGTTTCTTCTTAAAACATCGATGTTTTTTCAATAGATAAAGAACTTTTAAAAGTGAATTAATAAAAGTAATTTTAACGAAAATCTTGACTCTGTATTAAATTTATTTAATAGTATTGACACTTTTGTAAAATAAAACAACCGCAACCTAGTCCAAACCCCAATATTTATTATGTACACTGTGGAACACAGAAGTTTGTCAATGTGGTCTCTTGACAGGCAACTTCGTTTACTGCTCACAATGTTTCCTGTCGCGGAAAATAGCGGAAAATAAAAAGTTATTATAAAAATTTTGTCACATACAATCACTTATTTGAAACAAGTGCGACGTGCGTGACAGACTACAAACTGAAACAGAGTCTAAATAGATTAGAACCTAACAACAACAATACAATGCGGACAGCAGATTTTTACTTTAGGCCTGGGCATACAACTGTGCGGTATCGCCACCAATGATTTTTTATCACACACGGTACAACCGTGGTATGCAATCGCAGCGTGTATTCCTGGCTTAAGATGTGGATGGATACTAAACATCGGACACGAAACATCGATGTTATAAAACATCGGAAAGAAAACATCGATGCAAAAAATATCGATGTTTTGGAAAAAACATCGATTTTTTCAAAACATTGATGTCGATGTCGCAGCACTAATGAAGATGTCAAAGGTACCGGTTGGGATTGGATTTTTGATTGTGAATACTTTGTTCGAATTGCGTTGAATTACAAAACTACGGTTTAGATATTAGGGCTATTCACTCTTTATCGTAGTTGATCGTAAAGTCGTAGAATCGTAAATAAAATCGTAGTTATTTGACAGTTCTCCATACAAATTTTTTTACGACGAAAGTACAATCTACCACACCCGAAGGTATGGTAAAATCGTAGTTTTTGTCGTACTTCTAATAAAGTGAGGTTAAGACATGTTTTGTGACATGTCAACTTGATGCCAACTCTAAAATGAACAGTGGAAAAGCAAATCAATTAAAGTATTTATATGATTTAGTATAAATTAAGAGTTAAAAAATGCTTTAAACAATTTAGGTAAAGAAAATAAATAAAAGAGTCAAAAATTTACGACAAAACCCACAACCTCTAGTAAAGCGCTGCTCACGCTTCGTTGTACTTTTCCATCGTAGATGTACAGTACAATCTACGATTTTACTATCTACGAAGAGTGAATTGCCCTATTAATTCTTCACTCCTAAACATGATACTTGAATCTCTTAATGTTGATGGCGAAATGGTGCCTCATAAAATTGTTCCCATCACAGGTGATGGAGCCTGTCTTTTCCGAATTCTCTTATACCTCATATTTGATACTGAGATACTGGCAGCAGAGCTGCGCGGGCTAATCGTGGAGCACGTGGTGGACAACTGGGGGGAGTTCTACATAATGTCCCATAACAGCGAGGGGAACAACTACTCCAGCTCTAACGGATACTTTTCTGACATGTCCCGACCCTTTACTTATGGCGATTTTTGCGAATTGGTGGCGGCTGGGCAACCGTTCGACTACGTGTCCGCAAGGGTCTGCTCTATGAGAGGTTCGGTACTGAATATCACCCTGTGAAGAGAATACGTTTTACGCAAGATCTCTCTTGGAGCTATTTCGATGCGTATCTATCAAGTAATTCTGAAGAAGTGACTATTACGCCAACATTCTCTCAGTCCAACCACTTATCACGGCCACTATCTCTTTCTGTACCCAAGCTAACTCCTGCCAAACGCCGTACGAACTATACCGTTGCTAAAAAAGAAAGCAACTCAAGGATGCAGCAAGGAAATATGCGGAGAACAATCTCTCGGTACACTATACTGCGGTGGCCAAGTACCAAAATGTTCACCCAGCAAAGCACTGTGATATAATGGCCAAGTAACAGAAAGTTTACCTCGCAAACCACTGCGCTGCAGTGGCCAAGTACCGGAAAGTTCACCCCGCAAAGCACTGTTCTATAGTGGTGAAATACCAACAAAGCCACCCCGACGCGCATAGAGTAACACAGTCTCTATATAAGCAAAACAATCCTGGATTACAAATAGAACGACGAGCACTTCCATGGAAGATCAAGGCTCACTCAAAGCTGGCATATGATCCTAAGGTGTCCTATGAAGCAGACACCAGTGTAGCCCTAGCTACCATGAGTCACAAATGCCAGAGGTGCAATGCCCGCAAGTGGAAGAGTGAGGCTTCCGGTAGAAAGTTGTAGAATGCGGTTTCATGCCAACCTTTAAAGTTCAAGGCCAGGTTTATCACGTGGTCGGATGTCTTATGCCAGCACCTCAACAGGAAGCTCAATTCCTTCAAATATATTTCGTGGGCGAAGATGAAAAGGAAGTACACTTAAGATGTGGTAACTTTCCAGACGTAAAACAAGGATTAGTCAAACAACTGAAGAAGGATTCTACATAATGTCAATTGCCACATACAGGACTTGAAGACCGCATTAGAAAAAGTACTTTCCACCTACGAGACATTCGAAGTCGTTATTCACACCGACAGAAAGCCCGCTAACGCTCATGCCGGCCGCTTCAATGCTCCAACAACAAATGAAGTGGCTCTGGTGATGGGTGGTCAGCAATTTCAACAACGAGATATCGTGCTGCAGAGTCATGACAACAAACTGCGGCGTATTAGCGAAATCCACCGGTCATACGATCCCCTACAGTACCCGCTTCTATTTTGCCGTGGTGACGATGTGTACTCCATCGCTCTGCCCCAAGGCGACCCCGTTACCAAGTTGTCTCTCAAAAAGACAGTTTCCTCATCAAGTTTCTATGCATACCGTATCATGATCAGGCAAGGACAGGACAATCATCTATTGTACTTCCGTTCCCTCTTCAGTCAATTTTTGGTTGACATGTTCCCTCTTCAGTCAATTTTTGGTTGACGCCAAAATTCACGAATCCGGTATTAGATTTTCAAAATTCGAAACGGAAGGTCCTGTAAGGATAACGAAAATATCCTTTTTCCCGTTTTTCCTGGGAAAAATCGGCATAAGGGGGTTTCCGGGGTCGCTGATCGCGAATCCGGTATTAGATTTTGAAAATTCTAAATGGAAGGTCCTGAAAGGATAACGCAAATACCCTTTTTCTAATTTTGCCTCCGAAAAACTGGCTTTAGGGTGTTTCCGTGGTCGCTGATCACGAGTTGGATGTTGGAATTTGAAAATTCTAAACGGAAAGCCCTGTAAGGATAACGCAAATATCCTTTTTCCCATTTTTCCCCGGAAAATTGGTATTATGGGGTTTCTGGGGTCGCTGATGACGAATCCGGTATTTTCAAAATTCGAAACGGAAGGCCCTGTAAGAATAACTCAAATATCCCTTTTCCCATTATTTCCCATTATTTCCCATTATTTCACGGTTTTTCTAAAGAAATCAATGACCCGTATGTGCTAAAGTCGCTTTTTTTGTTCTTTGTTCGTCCGATACTGGAGTATGCTTGTGTAGTTTGGAATCCATTTTATGATTGTTATGTCAAGCGTATTGAAAGTGTTCAAAAAAGATTTTTAAGGTCCGCTCTTCGTTCACTTCCGTGGAATAACCCCGTAGTTTTGCCTCCATATTCTGAGAGACTTAAACTACTGGATATGGTTTCGTTGGAAAACAGACGCTGTATGCACCGAGTCGTCTTTATATCTCAAGTTTTATCAGGTGACTTAAATGTACCTGACTTGCTTTCTTCGGTCAAGCTCAATGTCCCGGTTCGTAAATTTCGTCATTCTTAATTAAAACTAAGATTCATAACACAAACTATGGGCTAAATGAGCCAATCACGTCAATGTCAATCCTATATAATAATACAGTTTATTGTGATTTTAATATAACGAAAGATTTTATAAAAACTAAATTTAAATATCAAACCTAATATTTAATTAACTAATAATGTAATCAGATGGTTGTTATTCCTGTTGGTTCTAAATAAATAAATAAACAATTGGCATGTTTAGGATCGCTGATCACGAATCCGATATTAGATTTTGAAAATTCGAAACGAAAGGTCCTGTAAGGATAACAGAAATGTCCTTTTTCCAATTTTGACGTGGATACGTCTTAGATTTTGGTTATGGGGGTACAGATTAGAAAATCGGCTTGCTGCTATGATAACAAATTTGCAATCGATGATACTCGATACAGAAACTGTGTTATAAGATCCGGCCTACATTAAAGCACAAACAAGTATATACAGATAACCAATGCCCATAGTAGCAGCTGTACCCATTTTTAGCTCGTAGCCGACAGTCGTAGCTGACAAAACGCAATAAGAAAATACCGAAACCAACCGGCTGCGATGACTACGATCGTGAAACATTCTATTTGATCGCCGAAAGGCAGAAAGGGAAGAGGATATCTAGCAAACGATCGCAGTCGGTTCGTTTCGGCATTTTCTCATTTCGTTTTGTCAGCTACGACTGTCGGCTACGAGCTAAAAATGGGTACAGATGCTACTATGGGCATTGGTTATCTGTATATACTTGTTTGTGATTAAAGCATTGTTTAGGGTATTTTGTTATGTTAAACTATGTTCAATTATTTTTTTAAAGATCAAAATCAAAATTTTTACTGCTGCTGCTATGATGTGTTTGCTGCTTATAGTACAGATTTCACATTTATACTCTTTTTATGCTCCTCCTTTGTGTGTATTGAATCTCATGTATTGAATGTCATGTTATTTCGTTCTTTTCGCTCTGAAAAGTGTCGCTCTTAACGGAAAAATTGTTTGCTGTGGTTTTCGACTCTCGTTCTTGGGAACGAAAATTATTTCTATTTAAGTTTTCGCTTTTTGTTCAAAGCGGTTTGTGGGTCTCGCATAAAAATGAATGAAAGCCTCGAGCGATGGCTGTTGGTTATGATGCACACACATAAAGGAGGATCTCCATTACCATGACTTCTGTAACTGCAAAAAAATGCAGAAGACTAGAGCAAGATAGACTTATATAGATCTAAATAGGAATGACTGAATACAAGTATAAACGCTTTCCCTTCCAGTTTTACAAATTTATAGCAAACATATCAAACCTTATGCCATGAATATAATGTTCAAATTGGCATAGCAATAAAGCTATAGAGCTGTATAATTTTCAACCACTACATGAAAAATGACAGCTACGCTATAATAGCACTTTGTATGTGTCTGTGCTCACTAGGGGACAATGTGCGATTGTAGTAGAAATTGCTATAAAAAAGTTCAAGTCCGTCAACTGCAACCATAAAATCGCCATAAAAAAAGAGGGGAAATTATTTTTGCAGTTGCCGACAGATTTTTGCAGTTGATTCTTATCTCCCTTTCTCGCCAAGGTATCTTCACATAAATGTGTCTCTATTTTTTTGCAGTTGGGAAAAGTCATGGTAATGGAGGGCCAACTTAAATAAGTATGTATTTCATTAGTAAGATAGCTATTTCGCTCCCAGCATTAAAGTTCTGTTCAGGGTTGTGACTTTTGATTTTCGAAATCGTAGTAAATCGGCCGAAAAATAGTAGTAGAATCGATGAAATAGTAGTAAATTTATGTAAAACCTTCGTCATTATATATATATAACTATTTTCAACGAAAGACTAGAAATGGGAGCGTTTTGAACACTGTATGTATGATATTTATTTCATACTTCTCTTATCATAAACCAATTATAAATAAAATTATTTTTAAATAAAAATTTGTTTCCTTAATTTCCTTTTCACTAAAATTTCTTACTTAAATATCTATTGGCGATCGTTGTAGGCGGATCCAGGTCTTCTGGCCGTCTCTACGAGACAGACACCTGCTTTTTCTCGCAAAAACAGGCTTTGGGAGGTTTTCAGGGTTGCTTATCACGAATCTGGAGTTGGAATTTCAAAATTCGAAACGGAAGGTCCTGTAAGGATAACATTTTTTCCCAAAACTTTTTAAGTTATTTATGGTTTTTTGGCATTCTAAAATTTATACAAAAAACTTTTAGGTGGCAACGTAGGGTCTGCTAGTAGATTATAATAAAACCCGACATTGTTTTATAAGCGTTCGTTATTGATCAACCGCTGGTTGGTATATCCATCCTCTTTACAAATTATAGGATAAATGGTATTGTTATAACAATTGTATTATTATAAATTTTACAGCAATACTTTACAATACTTCATTGAACAAGGGCAAGCAAGGAATGCCAGAAGCGTGGTTTGCTTCATATCCACATTTTGCTGTGGTTAGAGTGGTTAGAGCACCGGATATCTCATCCCCAAAAAGACGTTCTCCTTTACGACATTGTCAAATCCAACATGATTCATGGGCCTTGCGGAAGTTTGAACTACAATTCGCCTTGCATGAAAGATGGTAGTTGCAGCAAAAGGTTCCCTTGACCATTTCTTAAGTATACCCACAGGAGACGATGGTTATCCGCAGTATCGGAGCAGGTCTCCATCTGACGGTGGTGTCACTATTGAAATCAATGGGAAAAAACTGGACAACCGATGGGTTGTGCCCTGTAACCCCGTCCTGTCACGTACTTTGAATACTCACATCAATGTAGAGTAATGCAACTCAGTAAAGTCTATAAAATAAGTACGTTAACAAAGGCAGTGATAAGGCAGCTTTTGCTTTAGAAAATAAGAGGGATGCAGTCAAATTGTACGAAAGTCGCCGATACATCAGTAGCTCGGAAGCAGTATGGAGGATCTTGTAGTTTTCTATTCACGACAGTTTTCCCACAGTCACGCACCTTGCTGTTCATCTCGGAAATGGTCAACATGTGTACTTCGCCTCCAACGACTTGGCTCAGAGAATTATCAACCACCCTCGAACAACATCTTTGAGCTATGTAAAACTGACGAAAAACCCTCTTTTACTGTGATGTTCCTGCATACTTTGTGTGGAAGAATAACAAGTTCATAAAAAGGAAGCGGGGAAAGGATGTCGAAGGCTGGATAGGAGTTAAGGAAGATCAAGCGTTAGGAAGAGTGTATACCATTCATCCAAACAACACCGAAAGTTATCATCTTCGCTTACTTCTACATGAGATTCCAGGGCCCATGTCTTTCTCTGATCTTAAAACTGTTAATGGTATCCTTTATCCCACATTTCAATCCACGTGCAAAGCACTCGGTTTGTTGGAGGATGACAACTACTGGCACAGCACCTTGCAGGAAATTGCCTTACGTTATTCTCCCTTTAAGCTACGGGAGCTCTTTATAACGCTGATGGTGTTCTGCCATCTTTCCGACCCTCTGAGCCTTTGGGATAAGTGCAAAGACATCCTTTCAGAGGACATCAGATGGCAGGTGAAGAGAGATTTACAAGCAAGTGCGCAGGAGGTAATGGACGAGGTGTATAACAGATGCTTGGTGCTGATTGAGGACGCTGTATTGGTTTTGGGAGGACAATCCTTATCACAATACGGCTTGCTTCAGCCAGACAGGTCTGAAGAAGTCTTGCGAAATAGGGAATACCTGAGGGAGATCAGATACGACACGTCCGCTTTAGCAACAATGGCTTCCAATAACACGCGTTCACTAACGGATGAACAGCTCGTTGTTTGTCAGCAGGTCCTTGGCAGTGTTAAGTAAAGTAATGGACAAGTGCTTTTTCTGGATGCTCCTGGCGGCACGGGAAAGACGTTCCTTATCAACTTACTGCTGGCTAAAATAAGAAGTGATCGTGGTATTACTTTGGCTGTTGCATCCACTGGAATTGCTGCTACACTGTTGGTGGGAGGTAAGACAGCTCACGCTGCCTTAAACTACCTCTCAATATTAACCACGCGGAAAACCCCCTCTGCAACATCTCGAAACAAAGCAACATAGCGTAAGTTTTGCGGGACTGTAAGCTTATTGTAAGGGACAAGAGTACCATGGCACACAAGGCCGGTTTCGAAGCTCTATAGATTAATCGGTGGAGTCACCGTACTGCTTGTTGGAGATTTTCGGCAGACTCTGCCATTAGTGCATAAGGATTTGCCCTGATATCGCCGATATCAAAAATGAGTCCATGGATTGGCTATGCGAACGTGTGATTTTTACCCCCAAGAACGAGAAGGCTGCTATCATTAATGAAACTCTGCTTCAGTCTTTTGAGGGAACATAAATAGAGTACAAGTCTGTTGACTGTGTCGTGCAAACATATGATGCAATCCATTACCCTATATAGTTCCTCAACAGCCTCGACCCTCCTGACCTCTCAGCTCACAACTGTCGCCTCAAAGTAGGAGCTCCGGTAATGTTACTTGGCAACCTTAACCCGCCAAAACGGTGCAATGGCACTAGGCTCCAAGTGTGAAGTCGGTATTTATACCGCGCATACCACTCATACCATCCGACTATCCCTTTGACTTCAAAAGACTGAAATTTCCCCTCAAGGTCTGCTTCGCCATGACCATTAATAAGTCCCAAAGCCAATCGCTGAATTTAGCAGGGATCGACTTAGGGGAGGACTGCTTTTCACATGAGCAGTTCTACGTAGCCTGCTCCAGGGTAAGCTCACCTAGAAGCTTGGTGATTCTGGCACCTGAGAGGAGTACCGCAAATGTGGTCTACAATGAGATCCTAAAACAGGCTTAGTCGTTTTTTATCACACAATTTCTACCTTATTTTTTACTTAACTTATCTGTCGATTAATTTTCTTATTGCTAAAATGTGTTACTAATCAACAGATGTAACTTGAACTTTATAAATCCTGTGTAAGATTCTGATCGGACATCGGACACTAAAATGAGCTACACCAGGGTGTTGGAGAGGCCAAAAGATGTTGATTTCGGAATGTCCATTCGTCTGTCTGTCGGCTTGTACGTCTTTCTGTCCGTAAACACCATAACTTTCGAAATAGTTTGAAAAAAAAAGAAAATAAGGAGATTTGACGAATTTCAGCACTGATATAAATTTTTGACGTGGATACGTCTTGGATTTTGGTTATGGGGGTACAAATTAGAAAATCGGCTTGCTGCAATCGATGATACTCGATGATACTCGAAACTGTGTTATAAGATCTGGCCTACATTAAAGCATTGTTTAGGGTATTTTGTTTTGTTAAACTATGTTCAATTATCTTTTTAAGAATCAAAATCTAAATTTTCACTGCCGCTGTTATGCTGTGTTTGCTGCTTGTAGTACAGATTTCACATTTATACTCTTTTTATGTTTTCTTTGTGGTATTGGTATTGAATATTTGGAAGAGGCACAGGAAAGAGAACACGACGAAGTATGTTGAGGTTGAGTGAAAGCTTTTACTCTTGATTGTTTCTCTTCTCTATATGGGTTGTTCTGGTACTGGAAATTCATTTTACTTGATTGTTTCTCTTGATTGTTTCTCTTGATTGCCCAGTGTTTCCTTTAATTTCTGTATACGAGTTGTGTGAGCTGGCGGATTGTGTTTAAGATTTTAGTTGCTGTAAATTGAAATTGTTTTGTTGTTTTTATCGTGTAATTTTATTTTATTATGATTTTTATTTGTTTTTCATCTATGGGCGTTTTCATGAATGCAAGTTCTGCAAATAACACAAAAGATTTTGATAATAATAAACCCAGTTATATGTTATTCGTTTAGTTAGGTTACTTTCGCAAATTACTGAACAACTTACGGGGAGATGGAAGAAAATGTTTTGTTCAATTTGCGCAACTTCCGAGTATATTTATGAAAATGCCCTATAACATTTTAGAATTAAACATTTGTTCGTTGTGTTGCAAGTGAAATTTGATTTTTAGGTACAAGATGCCGAAATTGACCAAACGGAAAGACACATCCCGTAATGGGCACCTTATACGTTCAATATATTGAACAATATTTTGGTTGTGTACAATATATTGAACGTGTAAGGACTATATTGAAGCAAAAATATTGAAGCGATCCATACGATTTTGAATACCCTTCAATCAGGGGCGTGGCGTCATTGGATGCAAGGGATGCATTGCATCCCTTACAAATCTCATAAAAATATTGGTAACTGAGTTTTTAAGTTGAAACATTTTTTTTTTTCAAAATTCGATCATAATTAAGTTTAAGTTTATTGTTAGAGTTACTGTTTTGTGCCCTTTGTAGTTTCAATACAACTTAGAGTTACTGTTTTGTGCCGTTTGTAGCTTCAGTACGGCATAAAATGCATTTTATCATACAGTCGTGATATATTCAACCGCGAATGCCTTTAAAAAAAGAGAGAATTACTTAACTTGCCTTTGAAACTGTGTGGAAGCAGAAATTATTGTTGCATCTATGAGTTTTGTACGAAGAGAGTTGAAACTAAATTTTAAGAGATGAAAACCTATGTTAACGACTGGAGAAAAGAGAAAATGTGGATGCAAAATAAAAATTGCTTCCACCTCAGCAGAAGTCAAATAATTTGCGCTTTTATTTAAATAACTAAAAAACTAAGATCCGTATTTAAAAAGTTTTTTTTGGATGACATTTAGATGATTTTGTTTTGAGTAATTCTATATCTAATATTCATACCTTTTTGAAGAAAAAATACGCGGTTTTCGCGTTTAAAAAAACCATTCCAAAAATAAAAATTTCTTTCGGGCGATCATTTCTCTTTTGCCTCGTAATGTCATATGCAACAGGAATAGGTGAAATAAGCAATTCGAATCGTTGCTTCCGAGTGAAAATAAGTAAAAAAAATGCATTAAGGCAAATTGGTAGTAGCGTTTCTGCATGCGTAGTGAGTATTGTCTTAAATTGTTTATTTATAGCGTGTCTTTTTATTGTGTGATTTTTGTAATTTCAATAGTTTGGTAAAAATGGCAGATTGTTGTGTAATCGATAGCTTATTAAAACAATCATTTAGTTCGCGCTCTTTTTCTGAAAAACAAAATATTCTTGATCGCGGGAGACCAAAACCAAAGTTAAATATAACAACAGTAAATAAAAGTTGTACGAGACGATTTTCGGTCAAAGTTTACGAATATTTTAATTGGCTTTGCGGTTGTGCAAATAAGCAAAAGTTATTTTGTTGGCCTTGTTTACTTTTTTCCAAGGATAACAACGTTTGGCAATCTGTAAGTTACAGCGATTTAAATAATTTTCATAAAGCTGTTTAATTAGCAATTCTGAGTTAAGAACGATCTTGGTGTATCCGGGTTTATGCGGACAATAGTAAATATTTTATTTTAAAACAGTATTTTTTATACAAAAAGATCATTAATTTAATTTTTCTCTCGATTCGGATATAAAGTGTCTCGAATTAAAAACAAACACATTATAATTTCGTAGTCTGGGGATCAAAGATCGGATGCATTTTTCATAATCATTTTCATAATCATAAAGTACAAGTTATTTTAAAGTTTTAAACTTTTTATTATTTTATTTTCATTCATTTAAGTAGCTAATGAGAGATGCATTTTTTCACAACACAAAAAATACCTTTATTAATAACATAAAAACCTTAAGTTGGCAATTAAATTCCAAAAAATTAAAATTTGCATCCCTAGCTTCAAAACTCACGCCACGCCCCTGCCTTCAATATATTGATGCAAAAATATTGAACGTGTAAGGCAGGTCTAAACGTAACATTACGGTCAATCAAATTGTTTCTTTAGTTTCCTTTTCACTAAAATTTCTTACTTAAATATCTATTGGCGATCGTTGTAGGTGGATCCACGTCTTCTGTCCGTCTCTACGAGACAGACACCTTGCTTTTTTTCACAGCCATCAATTGAAGTACAGCTCACAGTTCTAGTTACCAAGGCAATAGGACTTGAAATTTTTTGGACTGAATTAACTAGTATTATTGCACACTCTAGCATAATAATATGGAAAAACTCCATAATAACATGGAAAAATACACGACCGTGAAGTAGACAAATTTGTGATTAATAATTTCTTACATTTTCGCTGTTGCAGTTTTATCTGGATGAAAAATAGGAAAGAAGTCCAGTCCCTGATTTTGAAGTTAAATACAATAATGGAATGCGTATATAATATTATAACTTAATCGACTTTGACGTATTCTAAAACCAATTAAAGCCAATATTATACTCATGATTAAAAGGCCATAGAGGCATAAGGGAACAAAAGGTTGAAATTTTTTTCGCGAGTTGCCACCAATATTCAGTCCAAAAATTTTGGAGAAAAAAAAATAAAATCTTTATTGCAAAAAAATTATAGCTCCGTAACGGGTTAACGAATTTCGTTGAAAGCAATTCGTTTGTCGTTGAGAGCCGTAGTTTAAAAAAAGTTAAAAAAAAATATGTGTGAGAAACCGTTAGAAAAAAATATTTTTTGCTCTTAAAAAACTATAACGGTCACTTAACGGTTCCGTTCTACTACCTTTTTTTCCAAAAAACCCGTAGTCTTTTACCTACAAAACAAAAAAATCCAGGGCCATCGGAGAGGTATGTCATATTTCAAAACAAAAAAAAAAGGAAATTTGAAGAACGTCACATTCTCACTTTGTGAACCAAAAGATTTAGAGTACAGGATAAACAGTCTTTTAAAAAAAAGTTAATCATTTGTGACGTTTTTTGGCAAAAGATCATTTTTTCTAATTTAGTACATTTTTTTAAGTAAAATCTCTTTTTAAAACATAACAAAAGCTATAATTGCCAATCTGGCAATTATTGAAAACCCGTATGGTGATATTCGTATCAAAATTCGAACAGTTGTACCAAAATTCCACTTTGAAGTCAAACTTTCCAATACGATTTTTTAAAATCCAATCGGATTTTGATATATGGGAGTTTTATGTAAAATCATATCCTAAATAACTTTTGTGCTTGCACTTTTTTTATAAGATGGACCGTTTTTGAGATATTCACAAAAATCGTTTTCGTTCGTATGGGGGGTGCCGCCCCCCCCCTAATGGTCCATTTTTGCCCATTAACGAACTTAGCCTTGCATTTTACGAAAAACCAATCTGCGCAAAATTTCAAGTGTATAGCTCAATCCGTGCGCCCGCAATCCGCGCCACAGATGGACGGACGGACGAACGGACAAGCAAAATTCAATTTTTTTTATCATTCTAAACACACTGCTGTAATTCATTTTTGTGTGTGATAACGGGATCTTGGCGTTACAAACGGTAAGGCAAATCTAATATACCCTTTGGTTTCACCATACGGGTATAAAAACGTTTATTTATTTTTATACTTGTGTGGTGAAACCGAAAGGTATATTAGATTTGCCTTACCGTTTGTAACGCCAAGATCCCGTCATCACACAAAAAAATGAATTACACCAGTGTGTTAGAATGATAAAAAAAAGTTTGACTTCAAAGTGGAATTTTGATACAACTGTTCGCTGTTCACTTAAATCACCATACGGGTTTTCAATAATTGCCAGATTGGCAATTATAGCTTTTGTTATGTTTTTATTTGTTAAAAATAAAATGCAATTTTTGAGCTTGCAACACAACTAAAGTTTTAATCAAATGTGAAAAGTGGGAAGGCATTAGATTTAAGGCAATTATAAGTTATTAGATTTCACATCTTTGAGAATACCACTAATGCCAAAACAAACAATAGTTAGTATAATGAGAATACAACAGTAATTTTATCTACGAACCTGTATCTTACCTTCGACTTTGGCGTAATTGACCTAGCCGGATATTGCGTTCATCTTGCCACCGAACAATATGATGCCTAAGGGCTGAGCGAACCTCCGAATTGAGAAAGCAATAAAATAACGAAACAGAAAACCCCTGTGTTTGCAAAAAATGAAGCCAAAGGATCGAATATGATGTCAAAGAGAAAAACGAAATATTATATTACGCTTTAATATTGTATAGTTTATTCATAAGTGAAAATAATTTTTTATAATGGTAAAAAATACACTTATTACCTGAATACTGAGCAGTACAGATCGAGCTACAGCAAAAATATATCTTCCAAAACCTTCATTTGGGCCAGCTAATACCACGAGATATGTAATACCAAACAGTGGTATTAAAACGAGGAGAGCCTTTGCCGCTTTCCGATACTGCTTAGTCTCGACAGTATTTGCTGATCTTAGCTTCGTTATTAACACCTGCATAAATTCAATATAAATATTTATAAAGACATGCCCTGTCTCTCTGTCTATTTATTTGCCTGTTTGTCTGCCTGTGTGTGTGTCTGTCAGTGTGTGTGTTTGTCAGTGTGTGTCTGCCTGTGTGTTTGTCAGTGTGTGTCTGCCTGTATGTGTCTGGCTGTGTGTGGCTGTCTGTGTGTGTCTGCTGTGTGTGTCTGTCTGTGTGTGTTTGTTTGTCTGTATGTGTCTGTCTGTGTGTGCCTGCCTGTGTGTGTCTGTCTATATGTGTATTACTGTGTATCTCTGGCTGTGTGTGTCTGCTGTGTGTATCTGTCTGTGTGTGTCTCTGCCTGTGTCTGTCTATGTGTGTCTGTCTGTGTGTCTTTTTTGTGTATGTCTTTTTTGTGTGTGTATTTTTTGCGTGTGTCTTTTTTGTGTGTGTGTGTGTCTGTTTGTCTGTCTGTTTGTCTGTCTGTTTGTCTGTCTGTTTGTCTGTCTGTTTGTCTGTCTGTTTGTCTGTCTGTTTGTCTGTCTGTCTGTCTGTCTGTCTGTCTGTCTGTCTGTCTGTCTGTCTGTCTGTCTGTCTGTCTGTCTGTCTGTCTGTCTGTCTGTCTGTCTGTCTGTTTGTCTGTCTGTTTGTCTGTCTGTTTGTCTGTCTGTTTGTCTGTCTGTTTGTCTGTCTGTTTGTCTGTCTGTTTGTCTGTCTGTTTGTCTGTCTGTTTGTCTGTCTGTTTGTCTGTCTGTTTGTCTGTCTGTTTGTCTGTCTGTTTGTCTGTCTGTTTGTCTGTCTGTTTGTCTGTCTGTTTGTCTGTCTGTTTGTCTGTCTGTTTGTCTGTCTGTTTGTCTGTCTGTTTGTCTGTCTGTTTGTCTGTCTGTTTGTCTGTCT
>OZ035961.1:64961030-65003530 GCA_964034945.1 Chrysopilus asiliformis | reverse complement strand
CATCAATACGGCGGCATGATACTCATCGAGAGACTCATGCAGAGCTAATCGAAAGACTCATTGCTACAAATGAGTATATAAGTGAGCAGTAATAATGAGTATATTTCCCAGGTCTAGAACAAAACTCATCATGAGTATCATCACTTCGCGATCATGAGTTCATCGATGAACTCATCATGAACGATCTACTAGGGAACGACAAGCATACAACGAACTGCGATTCTCTTATGTTTGTCATTCAATTTATTCCATGCCCTAGTAGATCGTTCATGATGAGTTCATCGATGAACTCATGATCGCAAAGTGATGATACTCATGATGAGTTTTGTTCTAGGCCTGGGAAATAAACTCATCATTACTGCTCACTTGTATACTCATTTGTAGCAATGAGTCTTTCGATTAGCTCTGCATGAGTCTCTCGATGAGTATCATCGCGACGTATTGATGATGTTCATTGGTAAACTCATTGGTACCCGAATTGGCTACCTGATCAGTAAGCGTATTGATGAATTTATTATTTTGATGAATTCACCAGAATTGAAACCTAAAATGGAAGAACTCAAGCATACTAAAATTGATGAACTCATACTATTTGAACCTTCCGTCTTCAATTGCACTTTAACTTAGAATGAAAATAAATAATCGTTTTCAAGCATTTCAGTTCCAGATTTAACATTACATGACAACTCATCATATGCTCATCGGAAGTCAAATTCATAGCGGTTAAAAGCATTTACTTTTAATTTTTTTTAACAAGTAATTCTGTATATACCCACACCAACTCATTTTTGCTAAACACAACTGAAAAACAATGTTATTGTGTGCGTTTTTCCTTTGACAGTGTAGAGTACTGATGAGCAAAATCTACTATGCTAATCGAAATTGATCGGTGGTGGTGGCATATACACACAAACATGAAGTCTATTCCATATTTCTTTGAAGTACACTGAAAGAAATGTTTTTAAAAGCTTTCTTGGTTAGTGGTCATAATACCGGCTTCTCGCTTTATCGTTTTCCGGCCCCGGTTTACGCTGAATAAAAATTAATCCGAGTATGAATTGTTGCATCCATAGTGAACCAGCTTCCCGCTTTTATCAGCCGGCATTTACCAGCTATTACCGGAATAAATTTTTAATTCTTGTTAACGCCAGTAACCAGCTACATGCCTGTTTTGGCAGTTGTTAGTTGTCATCGTTAGTTGACCTTGTGAACATTTTGTGCGATTAAAATTTTATTTGTCAGTTTTTTCGCAGGATGAATGCGGAAGTTAATAAAGAAGTTTTAATTTCTAAAGTATTTGTTAAACCAATTTGTTTGGGATAAACGACTAAAAGATCATTCTAATCGGAATGCTGTAGACAGGGCAGGGAATGAAATAGGAAAGGAAATGAACGTGCAAAGCAATTCCTCACGTGAAAGTTCCATCGTATCTGCGGTACAGGTGCGAGATTCACTATGACCATCACCTGCTAAAATCATGCTGGCTATAAGTACCGGTGTAAATCTCGCCGGAAAGCTGGTGCGCGAGAAAACGAAAAGCTGCTTCACTATGGACAAACTCTTACTGTTGAAACCTTCAGTGATTCAGAAAATCGCCCCTTTTGTTTGTTGGACTTGCATTATCTTAATGAATAATCCATGATGTAAGTAATATTTTTGTTAATAACTTTCGGCCCACAAACAGAAGCGTGGTAAAAAATATATTTAATTTTTTGTTAGCAATATATACTTTTTTGCACGAAAATGGTTCACAAATTTTTTTCCGCACAAAAAAAGGATCGTTTTTTTGAACGGTTATTGATTTAAAAAAAAACTTCGGATATAACCGTAGAAAAAGCCACATAAAAAGTTCAGGTATTTGAAGCAAAACTACTGAATAATCGGTTTAACCGGTCGGTTACTAACATCCCAAGTATATAGTAACAAAAAAGTTATGGAATTCTGTCGGACTGACTTTAATGATACTTTTTTAATCGATAGCTATTACTGCGTAGCAGTGTTGCCACTTAGACAGATTTGACCTTATTATGTAAATGTCGAACGGAGAAAAAATATAATTCCGTTGATCGGATTTTTGATTGAAAAGAAATACGATCAGGGCCGGATCTAGAAGCGGCAAATGTAGGGTCGGTAAATTTGAAAAGCGGCTTTGGGAAATGCCAAAACAAAAGGGTAGCAAATTTCAGGGCGGCAAACTGCTGGGAGGCAAAATGGGATTCTTCGATGGAAATATCGACTCATAAGACTTGATTTTGTGCTTGCTCAAGAATTAATATGCCGTTAGTGGTCATGAAGTTCAGCATATACCCTGGTAGACCGCTAGTGAACGTCGAGTCCAGCATGTGTCCTTCATATGAACTAAGCGCCTCGAATTAAGACGTTAAGTCTATCAAAGACATAACTAAGACCAGGAGTTTTGTAGTGCCTTAAAATTATTAAGGCATGTAATGAAGGTGTTCGGTTTTTTTCTTACCAAGAAAATATGTCTTGTAAGAACATAATCTCTTATTTGAGGAATTTAAATAGGACTTGATTTACACATCCCGACCAAAAATTGGGCACGTAATCTTTAATCAAGGCGCATAAAATTTAATTAAAACACATTTGAAAAACCAATTAAGAATTTCTGGTTCGCTAAAACCATTCAATTCTATATTAATTAATTGGATTTAAACAAAAATGGGTTAATTACACAAAAAATAATGATCAGAATTTAATTACGTAAAGATAAACTCACCCACATTATTCGGAGTAAGAAGACAAGATTAATGATGAGAACACTACACGCTGGTCCCTGAAAAATCCAATCGACTGACGTGTCGTGCATCCACGGGCACTCGATCTCTAGCTAAGTCATTTCAGTAATTAAATTCGATAGAAACAGAGAATAATTACTTAAAGTTAATGTTCATTACCTTATCAGATGGAACCCAATCGGATGTCCAACCCTTAGCTATAGCCCACATGACAACAAAAACGGCTGGGCATCCTTTAAATTATCAAGAAAGTCATAAATAGAAAGAACAGAAGACAGTTAATTATACGAAAAAAGAAATTTTAATAAACAAACCAAATTATGTTAATATGTATGTGATGACAAAAATGGGATTAATAGATAAAAGAAAAAAAAACATGGATTTATATTTCATTAGGCTTACAAACTGTTTTCATGTGTTTTTAGTGTATTTTAAACCAAAATAGTTACCCCAGCCAATTAAAACATATATATTAAATCTAATGTTGTCCCCTGAGAATGTTTTCACCACCAGCATGTAGAGGTAAAGTCCTGTTTATTTAATAAAAAAAAATATGTTAAAGCAATGACAATTATTATTTACTTAATGATGTCGCTGCTCTTAAAACAAAAGGGACTTACCTTCAACAAGCATCCAGAAAAAGTTCGTTAAGCTGAAATAATGGAACAATGTCACAAGTATGATACAACCACTAAGGCCTGTCCGTACTGCTATCTGAAAAAAAAAAACATTTCTATTTGCAATTCATTTACGTTGTTGTGCCACCGTATAATATATAGGTAGTACATATAATGGCGTTAAAAAGCTAACATATGTTCATCATGTTTTTGTGTAAGCTTGCCTATAAAACGGAGAAAAATTCTAGTACCTACAGACAGCATGATTTTTTGACATAACAAAACAAAATTTTGTCAGTTGAATGCTAAAGGGTCAAAGCCAATTCTGCTTAGTGTAGAACAGAGCTGCCAAACTCAATTGCCACATTTAGTTTTCCGCGAGCCGCATCACAAAAAATACAATTCTTTTTATACCCGTATGGTGAAACCAAAGGGTATATTAACTTTGCCTTACCGTTTGTAACGCCAAGATCCCGTCATCATACACAAAAATGAATTACACCAGTGTGTTTAAAATGATAAAAATAATTATTTTTTGCATGTCCGTCCGTCCGTTTGTCCGTCCCTTTGTCCATCCGCCTGTGGCGCGGATTGCAGGCGCACGGATTGAGCTAGAGACTTGAAATTTTGCAAAGATTCGCTTTTCGTAAAATGCGAGGGTAAGTTCGTTAATGGGAAAAATGGACCATTAGGGGGGTACCCCCCATACGAACGAAAACGATTTTTGCGAATATCTCAAAAACGGTACATCTTATCAAAAAAGTCCAAGAACAAAAGTTATTTAGGATAAGATTCTACATAAAACTCCCATACACCAAAATCCGATTGGAATAAATTTAAAAAAATCTTTTTGGAAAGTTTTACTTCAAAGTGGAATTTTGATACAAATATCACCATACGGGTTTTCAATAATTGCCAGATTGGCAATTAAAGCTTTTGTTATGTTTTAATATTAACACTGAAATTTATCTTAAAATTTACATACTACCAAACCATAAGAAAAAGTAATGGGCCACAGGCAACATTTTTTAGAATTTTTTTTGGATTTTTGAATATAAGTTACATATTTTCACGTATGTGTGCGAGTCTAAGGACGTGCTAATTCTCGTTCTAATTCCAGTTTTTATAGGAAAATTACTTCGTAATGCAATTTAGTATGAAAATATACTAGAGTTAGCATGCAATTAGACTGTTTCGCACACGCTCTAAATATATACGTTTAAGTTGAAAGTTATACGATTTTTTATTTTATTACTAGCTTTTTGAATATGAAAGAACCCTTTTTAAATTATGCAGTAATTATATTTCAAATAATTTTTTTGGTTTGACGCACTGTTTTCAAGGAAGTTGCAAATATTTTTTCCATCTGCTTGGAAGAAAGGGAATAGAGCAAATTCCCTTATCGCCAGACACTTAAGATTTTTGCATTTATTTTGTAACATATGTTGAGCATCCATAAAATAGTTTGAGAGATAGCTGAGAAGGGGATTGGTCGAAATTTTTACCTTGACAGATAACCTATCCAACACTAAAAATCGTATAAAAATATGTTCTGTAGTTTAGGAGATAGCAGGAGAGGGGGCTCGCACCATGTAGAGCGGAGTAGTTTGAGTGAATGAAAATTTTTTTTATGATTGACCCGTCCAACACTGAAAACCGTATTCAAATTCCTTCAGTGGTTCAGAAGATAAAAGGCGAGGGGTGAAAGGAGACCCGATACCGCGACCACACCTAACTATAAACCGTGGTCATGATACATAGTCTATGTTGGTGCAGTAGTTCTTGAGTTTATGCGTTACTCCATCTCACAAGTCAAAAAAATTTATAACTATCTCCAAATCAAAAACATGAGAAAAGCTATAATTGCCAATCTGGCAATTATTGAAAACCCGTATGGTGATTTAAGTAAACGGCGAACAGTTGTGTCAAAATTCCACTTTGAAGTCAAATTTTCCAATAAGATTTTTTTTTAAATTTATTCCAATCGGATTTTGATGTACGGGAGTTTTATGTAGAATTATGTCCTAAATAACTTTTGTTCTTGCACTTTTTTGATAAGATGCACCGTTTTTGAGATATTCACAAAAAACATTTTCGTTCGTACGGGGGGTACCCCCCCCCCCCCCCTCCTAATGGTCCATTTTTGCGCATTAACGAACTTAGCCTTGCATTTTACGAAAAACGGATCTGTTCAAAATTTCAAGTCTCTAGCTCAATCCGTGCGCCCGCAATCCGCGCCACAGACGGACGGACGGACGGACATGCTAAATTCAACTTTTTATACCCGTATGGTGAAACCAAAGGGTATATTAGATTTGATTTTCGTTTGTGACGCCAAGATCCCGTCATCACACAAAAAAATGAATTACACCAGTGTGTTTAGAATGATCAAAATAGTTGAATTTAGCATGTCCGTCCGTCTGTCCGTCCGTCTGTGGCGCGGATTGCGGGCGCACGGATTGAGCTAGAGACTTGAAATTTTACGCAGATTCGTTTTTAGTAAAATGCGAGGCTAGGTTCGTTATTGGGCAAAAATTGACCATTAGGGGGTACCCCCCATACGAACGAAAACGTTTTTTGCGAATATCTCAAAAAACGGTGCATCTTATCAAAAAAGTGCAAGAACAAAAGTTATTTAGGATATGGTTCTACATAAAACTACCATGATGATTAGGTTGATGGGTAGTCCAAGACTAAACCCTTATGCACTTAGACCACGCAGAGGGTCCATTGTGCATTTAGAGACGGTTGGCTATACATGCTACGTTAATCTTTTTGAGCCGCTAATAAAGCTGACTAAATGGTTTAGTGGAATTATACCAATATCTTAAGGACACGATCGCCAAGAGTATTTTCTCTACGGTTTTGGAAGTAGGGACAATTGCACAAGAAGTGTTCTGCTGTCTGTTCCTCCGCATCACATAAATTGCAAGATGGATCCTCAACTAAGCCAATCTTATGTGAATGGTAATTTAGTTTGCAGTGACCAGTACGTACCCCTACTAATTGTTGGATAGAGTTCTTGCTCAATCTGATGGTATTGGCAAATCTGGCTGGATCAGGTTTGCATCCAAATTGTTTGGCTTGTAGGCACGTTGCTTCACGCATCCACCTAGTCTTGTGTAGTGTTATACATTGGCTATTAATAAGTCCTTGTTACCGCGCAAATGAAGGTAATTAAAGAAAACACTGAACTTTAATGTTAATTTGAACTTTAATTGTTGCTTTACTATTACAGTGATATCTTAGTTGTTTGGTCGACGAGTTCTATGAAAAAACTGAAACTAATACAATATTTTAGCTATAAAGTAAACTAAAACTAACTGTATCCCAAACAATGAATTGAAATTCCCTTTTAAACAATTCTGTGGTACAATAGAAACTCTGTTGAAATTTCACTCTAAAATTTGAACGAATTTAGCTAAAGCAGTAACATACCGCACTCCTTGAAAAATTACTTTTTTCAACGAAAAAGTGTAATGCAAGATATGATTGATACAAGTATTGAAAATGTTACTATTCAAAATTGATTAGGTAGATGAATAATAAGATGTACAAAAATATTCTAACATGGTATAAATCTTGAATTATACAAAAAATTGATGCAGATTCCCAAATTCCACCAAAATGTGGAGTTGAGACCGGAATAAAATGCCATGTAACATTGTTCGTGCTTAAAGCTCGACCAATGTCAGTTGAATGTTTTTGCAGAAATATGTGGACTTCCTTCAATTTTCGAGCAGCACCAACATAATTTCGCCCGTTGTCGCTATACAAATTACTACAAAGTCCTCTCCTGGCTCCAAATCGGTGAAAAGCTGCAAGGAACATGTCCGTAGAAAGACTCGTGACTAATTCGAGATGTAAAGCTCGTGTAGATAAACATATAAACAACGCAATGTATGCCTTTATCACCTTAGCGCCACGTCCACTCCAAGTCCGAACTGAGAAAGGACCAGCGAAGCCGGTGCCAGTGTTTGAAAACGCTCTTGCTGGTTGTAAACGATAATGAGGAAGTGATCCCATTAATTGTTGTGACGTCGCAGCTCGATATTTGACGCATGTGACACATCTGCGGATGCAGTTTCGAACTAGCGATTTACCTCCGACGATCCAATATCTGAGATGAATGATGTTAAGCATGAGCTGTTGTCCAGCGTGCAAGTACCTCAGATGGATGTTTTCCAAAATTAGAGCGGCAAGTGATTGGCCTTTCAAAAGTATCACCGGATGAATTTTGTCATAAGATGTCGAACTGGATTGAATCCTGCCTCCAACTCTCAAAGCACCTACGGAATCTATAAATGGATTTAATGAAATTAGTTTGCTTCGATTAGATATTGGCTTATTAGTCATGAGCGCAGATATTTCACAACCAAATGATATGGATTGTGACATCTTAAGTAGCGTCGTTAATGCGTATTCCAAGTCTTTGACGAGAAGTATGGGTTCCTTTATCTTGGTTCTAGTCGGCTCCTTACAGTTTGTTGCGAAACGTAAAATCCATGCGGTTGTCCTCTTGAGTTGTTCAATCTTAGAGTAACGGTTAAGAAACTCTTCGACCTCTTCAACTGATGTATCATTAAAGATTGTGTGAAAACAAAAGGTCCTCACCTCAAGCTCAGTAGTGTAGACCTTGACAGGCTCTGGTGATATTCCATAGTTTACATCTTTTAGAAAGTTTGGACCCTCGAACCATAATTTGCAGTTGACTAAATCGGTTCCTGTCAGTCCTCTCGAAGCTGGATCTGCTGAATTTACACTGCTTCTTACATGTCGCCAGGAGTTTGATGGTATTGAAGATAGTATGCTAGATGTGCGATTTCCAACAAAGGTGGTCCAAGTCCTAGGCAATTTTTGTAACCATGCCAGGACTATGGTTGAATCGGTAAAAGTCATTACCTCAACCTCCTGATACTCCATTGCGATTTTAACATTTGATATTAACTTTGACAGTAAATGAGCCGCACAAAGTTCCAAGCGCGGGAGCGATATCTGTTTGATTGGCGCAACTCGTGTCTTCGATGCTAGCAATCTTACAGTGACTTGACTGTCTTCTACTAGGCGCATGTAAACAACTCCTCCGTAGGCTTTCTCCGAAGCGTCGGCAAAGCCACAGAGTTGAATCACGGAATGTTGTTTCACACCTAATCAGCGCGGGATTTTCAACTCTGAAATATCCTGTAAACTGTTTCGAAATGTCTGATACTTCCTCATGATGTTCTCATGATTGACTTGAAATATAAATGAATCAATATTTGGCAACCATTTCATTCCCAACGTCTTGACGCAAGGTTCAGATTCACAAGGAAGCCAACAATGAGACTCACGTAGACCCTCGGGTATTGAGTCTAAAAATTCACTGCCCTCAATTGGAAACCTCCCTTGGATAAGATGCCGGTGATTTCCGATTTTACGTGTAACGCTTCAGGAAGCGTGTGACTGCCTCCTATAAAATCGTCGATATAAAACTTTTTATGTAATTGCTTGGACCCTATTGGATAATTGTGAGCTTCATCATTCGCTAACTGTTTCAACGTTCGCACAGCTAGGAATGGAGAACTCTTTGTCCCATATGTGACTGTCAAAAGTTCGTATTCTGGCGGTACATCTTTGCAATGTCTCCTGTATAAGCGTAGTGATAAATTCGAAATGTTAAAAGTAGTGGCCAAATATCTGTCTGTATATTTGGGCCTAAAAGTAGTATGTTGTTCAAAGAGATACCTGAAGATGATTTTCTCGAAGCATCGAAGACAACGCGGAGCCGTGTGGTGGAACTGGTCTCCTTGACAACTGCGTGATGTGGCATGTAGACACATTGACTGTTTGGCATTGAACCGATTTTTGGCGACACTTTCCGCATATGTTTCAAATCCAAATACTCGTTGATGAAGCTGCAATATTCATCCCTTAACTGACAATTACCATTGAATCGATGCTCCAACGACTTCAGACTAGAGATAGCATTGGATTTGGAATTTCCTAGTTGCTCACTGATGTTTTTAAATGGTAGTCTCACAACATATCGACCAGTTGCGTTGCGGCGATGAGTCTCGACGAAATGGTTTTCTGCTTGATTCTCTTCCTCAGATAGACCAGGCGTAGTTGGAATATCCTCTAACTCCCAAAATGCTTTGAGAGTTTGATTTACGTCTACACAAGTAGGAAGAGTATACGTTTGCGGAGCGCTGTTAATTATACCAGGACCCGAAATGACCCAACCGAATAAGGTCTCCAAAGCAATAGGTGAAGTTGGCCCGATGGATAATTTTCCACTCAACAAAACTTGAAAGAATATGTCCGCACTTAATAAAATGTCAATTGCAGATGGTTTATTGTACAATGGGTCTGCTAACTCTATATTTTTAAATAGTGAGCTACATGAAGAATTAACTATCACCGGTGTAGCCGGCAAATAAGACGTTACTTTATCTAACATGAAAGCACTTGTCACCGTTTCAAATTCTTTAATTCTCGAGCGAATTGTAATATCGATTGCGAGCTTAGTTGTGCTGCCAACTGACGAACCAACACCAATAACCAACAACCGAATTGTAATATCGATTGCGAGCTTAGTTGTGCTGCCAACTGACGAACCAACACCGACAATCGAAGATCTGAAATATCACTTGCAAATGGTGTGGTATTGTTAGATCTATTGGAGTTCGTAGATGTATTTCGAGCGATTAACGTTGACAACTGAGTTTGCTGTTCCACAAGTAATTTCAAAGCTCCTTTGAATTCGTCACTTGACGATTCAGCTGTACATTGATCTATTGAAGACGTTTCTGACGGTTTTTATAATTGTTTAGTGTAACGCAACGCCATACTTTTGGCCTCGAAATAAGTAGTTTCCACGCTTTCACGATGACTCCGTTGAGTTGAACACTCATCTACAGAAGATAAATCTTTTATCTCTCCTTGCACATCATTAAATTGATTAAAAAGTTCTACTAACCGCTCAACACGTGTTTCAATACTTTCTCACAATGCATCTTCAACATTCAAATCTACTAGATAATTAAATATACGCGTGATTTGTCCTTTAATATTTCGGCGTTTATATACTAATTGATCACTTATTGTGGACATTGTATTAATGATTAAGAAAAATGGTGCGACACTTTTGAACCCGCGGTAGCACGTGGTTATACAAACTATGAATTTTCAATAAAACTGTTCCGTTTTAGTCCGAATTGTAGTTGAGTATTCGGTAACACTACAACGATAACACGATGCAATACCTTCCGACAAGCGAATGCAAAGCTTTTACGAAAAGCGAATGTAAGAAATTGCGATTGAATGCAGGAATTTTCAGAAAATTGAAAACTCCTTACCAAACAACTAAACCGATGACGCCTATCCGAAATGTCCTGAATCCCCGGATCCGGCTCGAAGGACCAAAAAATGTTACCGCGCAAATGAAGGTAATTAAAGAAAACACTGAACTTTAATGTTAATTTGAACTTTAATTGTTGCTTCACTATTACAGTGATATCTTAGTTGTTTGGTCGACGAGTTCTATGAAAAAACTGAAACTAATACAATATTTTAGCTATAAAGTAAACTAAAACTAACTGTATCCCAAACAATGAATTGAAATTCCCTTTTAAACAATTCTGTGGTACAATAGAAACTCTGTTGAAATTTCACTCTAAAATTTGAACGAATTTAACTAAAGCAGTAACAGTCCTTTTACCGTCGAATTGGAAATAGGCAGTGCGGGTTCAGGATAGATACCAAGGCAAACCGAACCTAGTTTGGAAAGTTCATCAGCTTTCTCATTGCCTAAGATGTTACAGTGACCAGGGACCCATGTCAAAGTAACTTTATTATTTCTAGAAATAAATTCTAGATTTTGAAAACATTCTTCTACTAGTTTAGATTTGATTTCACTAGATTGTAGAGCTGTCTGAAAAAATAAATATGTCTCTACCAACAACATTTTTGCTGCAAACGTGCTTTGCACAAATCAAAATTGCTGCAATTTCAGCTTGAAATATGGTGATGTTTTTACCTAATGGTATCACATCAGTAAACTCCTCGTTATTGAGGCTAGGGTGTCGTTTCTAAGTTACCCATCCGTAAACCAACAACGTGCCGTGGAAGGTATGAGCTGTTCTGGTTCTATCCAATCTTGTCTAGATGGGAACTGAATTTTAAAAGATTTCTCAAAGTGAGCTTTGGGAATCTGGTGATCAGTCGGCATTTCAATAACAGGCACGGCCAATGTTAGTTCTGTCCAGATGGACATGTGAGTGTGATTCAGAAGTCTGCCAACCCTTTGTTGAGTAACATTGAGCCTGAGCGCTCCAAACATAGCTTGCTCTTTAATAAATATATCTAAGGGAAGCAGGTTGATGATAATCTCCAGCGCTGGTGTGGGGCAAGATCCAATTGCCCCGTTATGCTGACGCAAGCAATACGTTGAAGCTTATTCAGTTCATCTCTCACAGATGAGAGCTTCGTCCTTTGCCACCAGACTACCGCTGTATAGGCTAGAGTTGGCCTGATGATGGCCGTGTAGATCCAAAAAGGAATTTTTGGCGATAGTCTGTGGTGAACACTGCCGCAGACGATTGCGACACCCAATATCACAATCGTACCTGAAGCGGTGCGGAGGCGGCTTAGAGACGGGCATACCTTGTGCTAGTTCATTCGGGGATCGTGGGTTATGTCTCTAATATGCACACCTGCCACACAATAAGGTGGTATGCCTAAAGAGGGGAAGCAGGATACTGAAAAGGAGGGTATGAAAGCCCTCATTATCCTAAAAGCTACCGGAGGGGATAAACTAAACAAATCGTGGACTTTTGACCCACAGATCAATAGACAGAGAAAAAAAAGAAAAGACCTTGAACACCGTAGATGAGAGAAAAAAAGGAGGATGTCGAGAGATTTTCCCACCCCTTCTCCAGGACTTTTGCCCCAGACCAATCAGCTCATTGGCAATCTCGGGCCATATGAACCCCTTGATAAACATCTGGATTCTAAAAAAAAGGCAAAAAATAAAATATCACTCCATCGCCGTATATCTTCCCCGCTCATCCTCCGCTCAAGAACACTCCCTCTGCTTAAAATTTAGTTAGTCATATTACGAAATATCATTTAGTAATCTCAAACCTCATGATCGCAAAGAAAAAAAAAGTTTCTCGAATCCCGAATCTGAAAATTAACTCATCTGAAAATGGCAAAATGAAAAGACGTTTTGTGCGAAAATGAAAATACGAAGTTAAGATAAAGAACAAAATTTCCAAGTATATTAAATCCAGTTAAATACTTATAATTTTAGAACATAATAAGTTTCAAAGTTTATTGAAAATCTAAAGTGGCCACTCTCTAACCAAAATTAGCTCAATTCTAGACTAATTCTTAAACACTATAAATAAAAAATATAATTTTAAGTAAACAAATTTTTGTTTGATTGAAGGCTAAGCTTAGCATGAAGAAATAGAGTTGATTGAAGAGAAGAAAACGGGTTATCAGCTTCAGGTTGCATGTTGGATAGTTAAATTGTTACGTCAGCAACTGATGAAAATTATGTTGCCTGACCATCCGTCAGGAAAGTAATGGAGCGAATTTTAAATTAGAAAGGAACGGTTTCCTTATCTTGTTTCGCCGAGTCCCCGTAAACTGTCGTTAGTTTCAAATTGAAGTGTAAATTTTACTTACAGGATCTGCATATTCCTTTATAACAGCGTTTCTCAACCTTTCAGTATTCGCGGCCCAATTTTCAATCAAAATTGTCATCGCGCCCCCCTGCATACAATAAAATGTATACAATAATAACGTAATTTGAGTATTTTGGCGCTAAACCTACACTACTACCCTAATTTTAAACACAAATTACCAAGAAAACAGTAATTTATTGACATTTGGCAACACCGATCCTCAGCGTTGACAAAACAAGAATCCGGTGCCTTTTTATTGCTCTTGCGTCATTTTTGCGGTCCCGCGAGAAGTTGTTTTAACCCTGAAATCACAATGAACGCGAAACCGACGCGAAACTGGCGCAGAAACTGTCACTTAAAAGTTTGGTTCCCACAAATTGTTTGAAGTGAGCACAGTGAACGTATAGAACGCAGCTACAACGTAACCGCAACGCAAAAGTTTGCAAACTTCTAACTTTGCCGCAGAATTCTGCGTTGACAGTTCACAAAGTGAGGTTGGAAAAATGTCGTTCGAGGAAAAATTGATAGCCTTAGTGCAAATAACAAAGATAAAGACCAACAAAGCAAATTATCGCTTCAAAATTATCCATTTTTGTAATTTTTCCAAGTTTATACCACTTTATATTATGTCACTTGTACTACTTCACGAGCTGCCATTGTGCTCTGCCGCTAGAATTTTGCACTGCGTGACAGTTCAGAGCGTTGTAGTTGCGTTAGTTTCGCGCTGGTTTCGCGTTCATTGTGCTCCAAGCGTAAGTTAATAAGTTAATTATTAAATATTATGTCGAAATGTATTTTGTTTTGTATATGGGTATGTACTTTCCTTTCAGTCAATTAATAAACTTTTTTAGATATTTTGTCTTGGATATGCTCGCGCCCCCCCTTCAATGTACTCGCTGAGAATCACAGGTTGAGAATCGCTGCTTTATAATAAATATATTTGCATGTTTTGATCGATTCTGGTATTCCCTCGTTTATGTACTAGCTGTGTTTATTATATTTTTCACCGTCTCACTATTTTCTAGATTTTGTCACTATATCTAGTAGATTCAAATTTAGGCTTAGTTATAAATTTTTAGCTCACGAACTAATTTAATATTTTAATACCTTTGTCGGTTATTTTATGTGTTTAAATTTATTCATTTTATTTGTTTTTGTTGTTTTCGTGTTTTTCACTTTTGTATATTTTTGCACGTGTATTGCTTTTTACTATTTAGTACACATTTTGCGATATTAGCACCTTGTAGTTTTACCATCTTAATGTTTCATTAAAAAGGACTAATTTTAATATTATTTTAAACAATTTTTAAATAGATTTCACACTAAAACTTAGCTAATTCATCTATCCATAACTTCCGTTGGTTTTTATCTTAACTTTTAGTGTAGGTTGTAAAAATTAGTTTTTTTTATTTGCCATAAAAAAAGGATTTTTAGTAACATTAAACTTTAAGGCGATGTTAATTAAAGATAAGACGAGGAAACTTTCAAATTACACGGCGAATATACGAAAAATTAGTTAGATTATAATTGTTCATTTAACTTATCTCACACGAAAAGATAGTTAAAATCGGCGATTTGAGACGGCTAAATTTTGTTAGTCGATTTGACCAAAACTCCACGGAGACTGATCTTTTTTCAAAAAAGTTTTTACTCGAATCTTCTGACTGGATTTTAACTGTGGTTTTATACCGCTTAGTGGTCAACAAAGGACAACGATTTAAAAATCAAGTTTTTCAATCTCTTGTTCTGATTTGGCTACAATAGCTTAGCGCATCTGGCCTGGACTCGAATAGATTAGTTGCCAAGGCAATTGTTTCCTTTTGATAAAAAGGAAACATTTTGCCTGGCAACAAATCGATTCTGCATAAGCACAGCTAACCGAGATCGGATAAATTTTCGGTCTTGTTGCTAACAAAAAAACATAACAAAAGCTATAATTGCCAATCTGGCAATCATTGGAGACCCGTATGGTGACATTCGTATCAAAATTCGAACAGTTATACCAAAATTCCAATTTGAAGTCAAACTTTCCAATAAGATTTTTTAAAATTAATTCCAATCGGATTTTGATGTATGGGAGTTTTATGTAGAATCATATCCTAAATAACTTTTGTTCTTGCACTTTTTTGATAAGATGCACTGTTTTTGAGATATTCGCAAAAAACGTTTCCGTTCGTATGGGGGGTACCCCCCCTAATGGTCCAATTTTGCCCATGAACGAACTTGGCCTCGCATTTTACAAAAAAAGGATCTGCGCAAAATTTCAAGTCTCTAGCTCAATCCGTGCGCCCGCAATCCGCGCCACAGACAGACAGACGGACAGACAGACAGACAGACGGACAGACAGACGGACGGACGGACATGCAAAAATTAAATATTTTTATCATTCTAAACACACTGGTGTAATTCATTTTTTTGTGCGATGACGGGATCTTGGCGTTACAAACGGTAAGGCAAAGTTAATATACCCTTTGGTTTCACCATATGGGTATAATGAAAGATTTCCTAGCAAAAAAAAAGAAAAATGGTTATGTTTCCCACAGCGATCGTTACAAGTCCCCAAGTGCGTGAGAAAGCTCTCTTACATTGTAAAAAAGCAAAGATAGCGTTATTCACTTTTTTGGTAACATGAGTCCTCCAGTTTAGTTTTTTGTCCAGAGTGACTCCCATGAATTTAACCTCATTATAGAGTACTAAGCGATGTCTATTTACAGTAGGCATTACTAAGTCATCAATCCTTCTTTTGTTAGTGAAGATAATTGATTTGATTTTGTCAGGATTGATGTTCAGTCCTTTGGCCGTACACCAGTTTGTAATCAATTGGAGCGCAGTAGCTAGAATCTCTCCAAGGACACTTAAGTATTTGCCCTAAATTGAAATTGCAATATCATCTGCGTAACCAATTGCGAATATGCCTTTCGAGTTCAGCTGATGTAGTAGATCGTCTACAACTAAACACCATAGCAGTGGTGATAAAACACCGCCCTGGTGGCAGCCTTTTACAGTAGCAATAGATGCTTCATAATCATCAACTCCCTTTGTGGTCAGGGCTGATCTAATGGCTTCAAAAGAGGTGTTATCAAAAGCACCTGCAATGTCTATCAGTGTACAGAGATTGAAGTTCGTATGGTGCATGCCATGTTCTATTTCTGACAAAAGGTGATGAAGCGCTGCTTCTGTAGATTTACCTTTTTGATAGGCAAATTGTTTTGGGTGGAGAGTCAAATTTAATTGTAATTCATCACAAAGGTAAATTTCATTAAGTTTCTCCAGTGTCTTTAATATAAAACTCATAAGACTAATGGGCCTGTATGATTTGGCCAGATAGTAAGTCTGCTTGCCTGGTTTAGGAATAAAGATTACTTTCACCCTCCTCCATGAACTGGGAATGTAGCAGAAGGCAATGCATGCTCTATACAGGTCATGGAGAGGAGTAATAAGTGAATCTAACCCTTTCTGTAAACAGATAGGATATATTTCATCTGGACCGGGAGATTTAAAAGGTGCAAACCCGTTAATTGCCCATGATATTTTCTCTTTGGAGACAATTCTGTCTACAGTAGACCAGTCCGCCGAGCCCTGTACTACTTCAGCAACCGATTTGTCTAGGTATGTGACATGCGCAGGGAAGTGAGTATCCAGGAGATGGCGGACAGTTTCTCTATCATCGAGTGTATAATGTCCGGTTGCAGTCTGAAAAGTGGAGGGTTGGCTAAGCGGGTCCTTAGCTAGAATTTTGTGTATTTTTGCCGCTTCAGGTACACTGGCAATTTCACCACAAAATTTTTTCCAGTTTTCTCTTTTAGATTTCCTAATCAATTTTTTGTAAGTCTTTTGCGTCTCACTGTAATTTTACCATTCAGTGACAGTATTTTTTCTTTTTGCTAAGTTAAATTGCCTCCGTAGGGATTTTCTGAGCTTATTAAGTTCAGCTTTCCACCAGGGACTATTACTCTTACCACTGCTTATGCTAAGTGTACAAGTGCTGTGATATGCAGTTCTGATTTCATTTATTAAGAATTCGCTTTTTGTCTCTAAGTTATTGATAGACAGAGTTTTAGAGTCAGAAGACTCAAAAGAATCTCTCAAAATTTCAGCGAAGCTTACCCAGTCGGCCTTTCTTGGATTTCTAAAGGATACAACAGGGGTAGAGTCGCTTTTTATGCTGAAAACTAACTATACGCATTAATAAGATTCGATATATGCCAATTGTAAATGATGTTTAAAGTAGCAGGCGTGCAGAAAGTTATGTCAATGATTTCTCGCCTAATTCTATTGATAAACGTGGGCTCATGTCCCTTGTTTAGGAGTTCTAGGTTCTCACTTTGTATGAATTCAAAGAGAGCACTACCTCTATTGTTGGTATTTGAGCTGTTCCATGCTACATGATGTGCATTTGAGTCGCAACTAAAGATAACAGGAATACTATTTAGTTTGCTGTACCTAAGGATGTTTTTAAGCTCTTCGCTAGGAGGAGGATTACACGAATCATAAGGCAGGTAAGCCGATACCAGAATTATGTCGCAGTGAGAACGATTTTTTGGCGCCTTCAGGATGCACGCCACAATATCACGGTTGCTTAACATAGGAATTGGAGAGTAAGCAATATTATTTTTTACCCAGATACGTGCTCTAGGTCTTACTACAGTTTCATCAACTATTAAAGTGCCTAAATTTAAAGGAAGACCACGAACTTTGCCTTTGTATAGGTAAGGTTCTTGAATGAGAGCAAAATGTGTTTGCCCCATGGATAGGCAACGGCATAATTCGGCCGTTGCTGCTTTGCCATGCTGCAAGTTTATTTGTAGAACTGTGACTTTCGTTTTGTCAATCATGATAACAAAAGAGGAAAGAATGTCATACGCTCACAGACAGCCAATCAGTGAAGTGCTAAACAGCACTACGATCGGCAGCCAATGGGTCGGAAGGTTCTTCAGGATAAACATGACAATAAAGAGAATTATTATCAGCTATCCGAGCTTCCTTCAGACCTAAACCTAGGTTCTCGTCAGGGTCCGTTAGGACCGTGTTTTTTACTGCGTTATTGGAATCGCAGCTCTCCATAGGCGATGACCCCTCAGACTGAAAAAAATTCGGTATTAAAATTCTATTACCAGTGTTCACCTTAGAGGTTGCGGTGTTTGTCGCACCTTCCGGAACATTGACATAAGTTATACCTGTTTTGCCTGCATTAGCCGCCGCATCAGCACGCTTCTGCTTTAGCTCAGCTTCCGTTGTGAGGAAGGTTAATTGTCACATGAGGTAAAATATCTTGTGATGCCTCATCTTCATGAAATCGACGGTGTCTTTATCCACACCAAATACAAGATGTATGGCCTGATCATACTAAAACTACCATACATTAAAATCCGATTGGAATAAATTTTAAAAAATCTTATTGGACAGTTTGACTTGAAAGTGGAATTTTGGTACCACTGTTCGAATTTTGATATGAATATCACCATACGGGTTTTCAATAATTGCCAGATGGCAATTATAGCTTTTGTTATGTTTATCATTCTAAACACACTGGTGTAATACATTTTTGTGTGTGATAACGGGATCTTGGCGTTACAAAGGGTAAGGCAAATCTAATATACCCTTTGGTTTCACCATACGGGTATAAAAAGTCATATAAACATAGTCAAGGAAAAAATAAAGCACAAGTTAAATTCTAGTAAGGTTGATATGTCTTCAAATAACTTAGAGCCAAAAATATATAAAAGCGTCAACTAAATTCCCAATCTTTCGGAAAACATCGGTAAGGTTTTTAAAAATTATAACAGTAATATAACATTGGAATATAGGCCGTTAAAAACTGTTAATAATTGTTACACAAAACTAAAAGACAGAATTCCTAAAGATTGCGAATCAAACATTGTATATAAAATTTCATGTGCAGGAAATAGTAGTAATGCCTGTCATGCTAACTATATCGGAACGACAGGGCAGTTTTTAAAAAGTCAACTTTCTGGTCATAAATCCGACATAAAGTCCAAAAACATGTACAAGACGGCTTTAGCAGAACATTGCTTTTCTTTAAACCATGCTCCTGAGTATGCTTCCGTAAAAATTTTATGCAAAGAGAACAATTAGCATACACGTATGACGCTAGAAGCTCTACACATTTACCAATCTAATGATACAGTTAATAAAAGAGCGAACACTGACAACATAAATGAAACTTACTGTGCTCTCCTAAACAGAAATTGAGTAATAATGTTTAAATTTGACACAAAAAAGTTTTTTAACATTGACAAAGCGGATGTCCTGATTCTGGACACAATATTTTAACAATATCGACGAGGAATTATAAACTTTAATTAATTTATTTATTTAATTTCCATGTTTCACTGTTCATTGTTTTATTTAATTATTATTGGTGAAAAAGTGATACATGTACGTACATTGTGTTCTTTTTCTCGTTTTTTATATTAATTGTAAGTAAAAACTTTTTGTTAAACTAAATTGTAATAACAACAAAGTGTATTGGCAGAATAAAAGTCTTCCTGAAGAAGCCTGACGACAGTAGGCGAAACGTTGAGGCATTTAATAAAAATGTTCTATAAAAAGGATTGATTAGTTTAATTCGATGACCGAGTAACCTAAGGAAACAAGTATAAATTGATCAACGGTCGAGCTTTAAAAAATGGCTTAAATTATAACGTAATTTTAATTCATACATTTATTTATTTACGAATAATAATGAAAAAAAAATCTTCGAATGGGTAAGTTAAAATAAATCATATCCGGCCCGATTCCAGAATCCGTCGTAGCTTTATTACCAAGAACTAACTACGAATACGAATACGACGAAATCAGTATTCCACGATCCGAACGGAATTGAGATTCGTAGTGCCAGATTAAAATCTGACTTCGAAAAATTAATGTCTTTGTAAAAAGGTCCCTATGCAAAACTCATAAGGAATAGATTTCTGACATGGAATAGTTTCGTGACAAATGTCACTTTCTTGACTTAAAACTAAAAATTGTTATTAATATTGGATTCTGCAGCGTTTGCAACTTTGTGTCTGGAAGAAGATTTATCGAAGCGAAGGACTTTAATAGTGAAACGAAAACGACAACAAATAACGGATACTTAGGAATACTCACATTGCTCTTTTTTCTAAAAAAATTCCTCTTAATTTGTTTAAAGTTACACTTATACTAAATAAACAAATAAAAATGTTAAAATTGCTTTTTGTTGTACAATTCAGGCCATAAATTGAGCTAAAATAATATGAAAATGAAGTTGCTACTCGATCTACGAAGCGATAATTTTTCGTAGGTTTAGCTGTCAAAATATCGATTCCGTCGGATTCTATGATACCAGATATTCCGATTCGTAATGTTTTCGAAATTAATTTAATTCCTTCGGATCGTAGAATACCATTTTCACGAATTCTCCGAAAATTGTAGCTACGACGGATTCTGGAATAGGGCCGATCATTATCTCAGAGTTATGAATTTAGTATGTTTTTATACAGCCTTGCTAAGCCATGAGCACCAAGATTCAATTCGGTGGTTTGCAAATATTTATCACGCAAATTTTATTCTTGATTCAATCGCGATTTTTTTTTTGATTCTCGTGTTTCAAAAATTCCATTCCCGAATCGAATAGAAATTTTCGAGAATTTAAAATATGATTCGTTTGCGAGGGGTAAATGTAGGGAAGGATGAATTGGAGGTTTGAAGTTGGGGTGGGGGCTGGGGGAATTTATAAGAATTATAAGTGACAAGCAGATAAACGAATACTCCAATACAGCTCTGCGAAAAGGAAAAAGAATAAAAAAGAATGCTTATTTTCGATTCTTTTTCATTCACGAATCGAAAAGTTGAGTTAAAAGAGGTTTCGATCCACTCGCAATCGAATTAAACAGCTAAAAATCGATTTCAATTTATTTACGAGTGAAAAAATCAAATTCTCTGTGAAAAGAATCATTCACAAATTTTACTTTATAAAATTCGATCCGCGAATGATTCAAATGCAAAAGAATCTTATTTTCGATACGCGAATCGTATTTTTCCGTGCCCTGGTAACTTCCAAGCTCAAGTTACCATTTTATCCATGGTACTTACCATGGTACTTACAAACTAAGGTAATATATTGCGTATGTCTCATTCCCACTCTTTCTTTCATTGTTACGTCACCTGAATTACACTTTTGTATTATCTACATAAGAAAAGCTATTGAAATTACTTTCTTAATCAATAAAATAAGGTGTAAATGGTGTTCTGGTTCATTTTATAGCTGTAGATTGAAAAAAATTAAATAAAAACCATTTAATGAATTTAATTGCAAGTTTTATTTATTTTTCTTTTTAAACTTGAACGTTTTTCCGTTAATTTTTGATTTGCAATTCTTATTCTAAAATAAATTTTACATCGCAAAAATGTTTTAATTATATCTACATCTAACATTGAGATATTTACAGCAGACATTAATTTTTGTAAATAGTTTAGGGATGGTTTCAACGAGTTGGTGGAACCGATTAATGAGGTAACCAGCCAAGTATTCTATGGCGTCGTATTTAATTTCGCTCATATCTTCCTCAGTTTCTATGTGGGACTCGATTGAATTCTTTTGTAGCCTTTTTGCATTTTCACCCTTTGATTGGGCGTGAATATTTTGCAAACTGGATCATTTTCATGCAGCAATTTCCAATTTTCCTCCTTCAATCTGCAGTTCTCTGCTTCCAAAGTTGAAATTTTTCTTTCCAAAACTTCTACCTCAGTTGAAATGAAGATCACAGCATCTGAAAATATTAGAGATTTTATTAGAATGGCGGACAATTATAATCACCATATGAAATTACTTAATTCCATAGTTCAGTATTACATGATTTATCTTTGAATGTTCTGACGACATTCTGGTCATTAACTGTTGGTGTCTGATCATGAAACAATAGTTCCACAATTAAATCTTCACGATCCTGCTGCAAATTCCGTATATACTGATCTGCAGTAAAATATTTTATCCTTTCTTCGACATTTTTCTATCCACACTTTAGCTAATTTTTGTTTTTTTGGAAACCTGAAAAGTCTCACTTCACTAACTTCCGCTTTTTTTCGATGCTTATTATTGTCCGTTTCACAACCAAAATCCGAGGCAAATAGCCATCTCGTTTATTTTTTCAATAATGTTGAGTTTTAATGCATTCTGTAATTTCCCACAAAATTACATTTTATGTTATGTTATGATGATAAAATTTTCTCTTCATAAAATGAAAATAAAATTTTACAAAAATTCGTATTCTGTAAGGGTTGAATAAAATAATTTTATCATTCATTTTACGAACCTTTAACATAAAAGATTTAGTACATTTTGGTGTGAATTCTATTACTTTTTGAACAACTCTCACTCGACCAGAGTCAAAAAAATTCAAAGTTTTGTTTCCTTTAAAGATTTTTTTTGCGGAGAAAGCTAAATAATTCAACTAAATGTCAGACAAAAATGATACCAACATCCATTTTCTACTTTGTTTTTGTTGTTGACCGTTATTTTATAATTATTTTTGTGATTGTATAAGTAGGCTTTTCCGTCGAAATTTATATTAAAATAAAAACGCTGGTTTTTAACTTTTTTGCTGCTCTACAGGGCCACCGGTTTAGAATTTTGAAATTTCAACATACAACTCGTAATCAGCGACCACGAAAACTCTCTAAAGCTAGTTTTTTCGGAAACAAAATTGGAAAAAGGACATTTGCGTTATCCTCACAGGACCTTCTGTTTCGAATTTGAAATATCTAACATATCTAAAAACCTACTCCTAGCAACGCAAACTATTTTGCAAAAAACCGCGTAAAAATCGGTCTAGTAGTTTTTGAGTTTTGTAATCTCAAACAGACAGACAGACAAACATCCATTTTTATATACAGCCATGTTCAAAAGTGTTAGGCACCCCCATTTTTTACAAAGAAATCATAGATTTTGATAGAGCATTTGTGGAGTATTTTGAAGAAAAATATCCGGAAACACAAAAATAACATCAGAAGAAACCCTGAAAAGGGCTATTCAGGAGGAATGGGATTTTATAAGTGACGACACGAAAATAGGCTTGTAGCGACAATACCGAAAAGACTCGCTGCTGTAATAAGGGCTAGGGGTGGGCTCACCTAATATTAGTCAGATAAATAAATTTTGATATTCTTAAAATCACATTGTTTCACTATCATATTATATACACGTAAACAGGAAAAAATTGATTTTGAAATGGTGCCTAACACTTTTGAACATGGCTGTATGTAGATTTGAAATTTCACTCGTGAAACGTCACACTTCAAATGGCATAAAAGATGATAAAATGATTATAACAGGTACTATCTAGGAGCTTTTATGTTATGAGTCATAACAGGAAAAATTTTATGTTATAGCGCGTAACATAAAATGAAATTGTACTTACAGAATACCAATCGAGGTAATTATGTTATTTTAAGACATAACATAACATAAAAACATAACAAAAGCTATAATTGCCAATCTGGCAATTATTGAAAACCCGTATGGTGATTTAAGTGAACAGCGAACAGTTGTATCAAAATTCCACTTTGAAGTCAAACTTTCCAATAAGATTTTTTAAAATTTATTCCAATCGGATTTTGATGTATGGAAGTTTTATGTAGAATCATATCCTAAATAACTTTTGTTCTAAGACTTTTTTGATAAGATGCACCGTTTTCGAGATATTCACAAAAACCATTTTCGTTCGTATGGGGGGTACCCCCCATTTTTGCCCATTAACGAACTTAGCCTCACATTTTACGGAAAACGGATCTGTGCAAAATTTCAAGTCTCTAGCTACATCCGTGCGCCCGCAATCCGCGCCACAGACGGACGGACAGACAGACAGACAGACAGACAGACGGACGGACAGACAGACAGACGGACGGACAGACAGACAGACGGACGGACAGACAGACAGACAGACGGACGGACATGCTAAATTCAACTTTTTTTTATCATTCTAAACACACTGGTGTAATTCATTTTTTTGTGTGATGACAGGATCTTGGCGTTACAAACGGTAAGGCAAAGTTAATATACCCTTTGGTTTCACCATACGGGTATAATAAGCGAGCTGTCAAATTCAGTGTCGGCTTTATAGGGGAGGCAACGGAGGCATTGCCTCCTCATAACATTTTATAAAAATGTTTTTCTAACGTATGCCTTTAATTTTTTATACCATAATGGACTGTATAAAAATCTGTATGTTCAGAAAATAATAATTTAAAAGAAAATCCTGTTCTCGAATGTCGAATTCTCTAAAACATAAACTACAAATTCTTTTCATAGAGGCTAGCCTCCGATTCGTACAAATACTTTCATACAGCTTTTGCTAAGAACAAGCATAACCACATATAGAATACGAACACCAAACTTTGCCTCCTCATTTCAAATATACACGAGCCGCCACTGGTCAAATTTCTGTAATTCACGTGACGTCATGTGCAGTAAAATACCATTTTGGAAACTCGGAATATATTACCTTAGTTTGTAAGTACCATGGGTACCATGCAGTATCCTGCGATACTGTCGACCTTTTCCCCCCCATAACAGACGCCTGATCAACCGCGGAAGATAGTGAAGTGAGACTTTTCAGGTTTCCAAAAAAAAAACAAAAATTAGCTAAAGTGTGGATAGAAAAATGTCGAAGAAAGGATAAAAACATAACAAAAGCTATAATTGCCAATCTGGCAATCATTGGAGACCCGTATGGTGATATTCGTATCAAAATTCGAACAGTTGTACCAAAATTCCACTTTGAAGTCAAACTTTCCAATAAGATTTTTTAAAATTTATTCCAATCGGATTTTGATGTATGGAAGTTTTATGTAGAATCATATCCTAAATAACTTTTGTTCTTAGACTTTTTTGATAAGATGCACCGTTTTCGAGATATTCACAAAAACCATTTTCGTTCGTATGGGGGGTACCCCCCATTTTTGCCCATTAACGAACTTAGCCTCACATTTTACGGAAAACGGATCTGTGCAAAATTTCAAGTCTCTAGCTCAATCCGTGCGCCCGCAATCCGCGCCACAGACAGACGGATAGACGGACGGACGGACGGACGGATGGGCGGACGGACATGCTAAATTCAACTTTTTTATACCCGTGTAGTGAAACCAAAGGGTATATTAACTTTGCCTTACCGTTGGTAACGCCAAGATCCCGTCATCACACACAAAAATGAATTACACCAGTGTGTTTAGAATGATAAAAAAAATTGAATTTTGCATGTCCGTCCGTCTGTCTGTCTGTCTGTCTGTCTGTCTGTCTGTCCGTCCGTCCGTCTGTCTGTCTGTGGCGCGGATTGCAAGCGCACGGATTGAGCTAGAGACTTGAAATTTTGCGCAGATTCGTTTTTCGTAAAATGTAAGGCTAAGTTCGTTAATGGGCAAAAATGGACCATTAGGGGGGGTACCCCCCATACGAACGAAAATGATTTTTGCAAATATCTCAAAAACGGTGCATCTTATCAAAAAAGTGCAAGAACAAAAGTTATTCAGGATATTATTCTACATAAAACTCCCATACATCAAAATCCGATTGGAACAAATTTTAAAAAATCTTATTGGAAAGTTTGACTTCATAGTGGAATTTTGATAAAACTGTTCGCCATTCACTTAAATCACCATACGGGTTTTCAATAATTGCCAGATTGGCAATTATAGCTTTTGTTATGTTTTATCATTCTAAACACAATGGTGTAATTCATTTTTTTGTGTGATGACGGGATCTTGGCGTTACAAACGGTAAGGCAAAGTTAATATACCCTTTGGTTTCACCATACGGGTATAATAAATCCTAGTACGTCGTATATGTGCTCAAAACATTTTACTGCAGATCAGTATATACGGAATTTGCAGCAGGATCGTGAAGATTTAATTGTGGAACTATTGTTTCATGATCAGACACCAACAGTTAATGACCAGAATGTCGTCAGAACATTCAAAGATAAATCATGTAATACTGAACTATGGAATTAAGTAATTTCATATGGTGATTATAATTGTCCGCCATTCTAATAAAATCTCTAATATTTTCAGATGCTGTGATCTTCATTTCAACTGAGGTAGAAGTTTTGGAAAGAAAAATTTCAACTTTGGAAGCAGAGAACTGCAGATTGAAGGAGGAAAATTGGAAATTGCTGCATGAAAATAGTCCAGTTTGCAAAATATTCACGCCCAATCAAAGGGTGAAAATGCAAAAAGGCTACAAAAGAATTCAATCGAGTCCCACATAGAAACTGAGGAAGATATGAGCGAAATTAAATACGACGCCATAGAATACTTGGCTGGTTACCTCATTAATCGGTTCCACCAACTCGTTGAAACCATCCCTAAACTATATACAAACATTAATGTCTCAATGTTAGATGTAATTCTACAGCTATAAAATCAACCAGAACACCATTTACACCTTATTTTATTGGTCAAGAAAATAATTTTAATAGCTTTTCTTATGTAGAGCTTGGCCCCAGATTGACCAAATAGTGGCGCTTTTAATACGAAACTAGCCTCTACGAGGCCTGCTCTAAAGTTATCATGTCACAAACCGTTGTTTGGAGAAAAAGTAGTAAGTGTTAGAAGACCGCAAAAGATTTCGCCAGCACTTAGTATTTTTCTCCCAAAAAATAGTTTGACGCCTAGTTTCGTACTAAAAGCCCACTGTTTGGCCAAGCTCAGGCCAAGCTAGTTTTATTTTAAAATTGGTCAATATTTAAGTTTTTCGTTTGATTGAATTTACTGAAATATCTTATGTGAACAATTTTTTCAAATATTTCGAGAACCGTTACAGATATTTTTACCCGCGAAGAAAAAATTTCCCTTCCGGGCGTCCACTATATTGTATACCTATATAACTAACGTCCAGTATAGCGAACAGCAGTTTCGAATTATTATTACGTATTATTATTATATTATTGTATTATTATTATTATTATTAGCATCTCTATAGTGAAAGACGAAAAATTTTGTTATTCTATATAACGAAAAACTATTTGTTTCGTAAATAATGTGTGTTATACGTGAAACCGTCGCGAAAAATTAAACTTTTAAGGTAATGTAATCAGTTTAAGTGGGATTTGTAACGCTTATACATACATTAAAGCATTATCCCACTTAAGAATAAATTGTATTAAAATTTACCTCAATCTAAAATCTCATTATGATAATGTTCATAAAAACATATGTGGATATTTAATGCGCATTTCGTTATAACGAACCCGATTTAACGTACGGGCTAAACATTATATATGTAGGTCGATATATTGGGCCTCCACTGTATTTTGCAGTCACTGAGTTTCAGTTCATACAAAATTATTGGGCAAAATGACTGTATTACCGAAGATAGAGGTAAATCTTTTGCGGTCTTCTAGCACTTACTACTTTTTCTCCAAACAACGGTTTGTGACATGATAACTTTAGAGCAGGCCTCGTAGAGGCTAGTTTCGTATTAAAAGCGCCACTATTTGGTCAATCTGGGGCCAAGCTAAGGCCAAGCTAGTTTCACCTTAAAATTTCACCATATTTAAGTTTTTCGTATTTTAGTTGTAATTTTGTATACAATCTGTTCTATTCTAACATAGGTTGTCTTTAAACTTTGATCGACGTACATATTGTGTGACACAAGGAGGTAATAGTAAGCCTCGTAGAGACTAGTTAGGCCCTATATTCACCATTAACATGAGTTTTTTTTAAATAATGTATCGGGTTATTTACTTTAATAAAAAAAAGTATGACTTCAAAAAAATGTATACAATTTTACTGTGCCATACCTTTTTTAATTGTATAAATTATTGTATTTTGAATTCTATAACTCCAACATCCACACATTTTTATACACATTCACACATATTTATACACATTCACACATATTTAGATATTCGCGATTGGCATGATTAGTAAATCTCCCTGGGAAAAGCATTTCTATATTTTATTTCAATTTTCAACACCTTTTTAGACATAAGAAAAGTTGAAATTAAAAACAACAAAATTCTAGCTATTGACACAAATAAATTACCTGAGAGGACAACGTATATTTGCCCGTGGGAGAAAACGGGCTCGTACCACACAATCCCCACTTTGTCAAATGTCTGGCCTTGAGATTTGTTGATGGTCATGGAAAACGCAGGTCGAATGGGAAAATACAATATAATAATAGCTTTGTCAAAATTTTCCGCTTATAATTAATCATTAAAGTTAAATTTCCAACAACGGCAGAGTATTGAAAAACTAAGTTATTTACATAAGTTTTAATGAAAAACTTCATTTCATTAAAACTTATGTAAGTTTATTTGAGTAAAATTATGAAATCAAATTTATTATTTTTCACATCGAATGGACCATTCCTTAGATTTTTTAGATACAGTTAAACCTGTATAAGCCGGGCCCTGTATAAGCCGGAAACCTACCTAAGCCGAATAGTTTTCAAGTCCCGTGATTTTGTAGTGGTTTTCCATGAATCTGGATAAGCCGGAACCTGCTTAACGCGAACCCGCGGACATAATTTTTTTTGTATAAGCCGGAAACTTTTTTCTATATAAAAATGTTTTTAGAGTTAGTAGACCATTTCTGTGGTCACAAGGAAAAACTGCTTAAGTCGAAAAAGCGTGTTTTGAGTAATTTGGGTTTAAAGTTTTGATTATTTTTTTTTGCAAGCAAAACTGACTTAGGTTATATGGTTTTTGCTCTACCATTCCTCATAGGGGTACAGCATCAAAACCAAATTTTGACAGAATATAGAACTGGATAAGGAGAATTCAAATATGCACCAACCTTTAAAACTACATAACTCGACTTAAGCGGTTTTTCTTTGTGACCACAGATTTCTAAAGCATAGAACAAATCGCCCGATCAAAAAATTAGTTACAGTAGTGTGTTTAGCATGACATAAAAATTTGATTTGCCCTAGTCAGTGGGTAAATCGGAATATTTGCTCTCCCCTCCCCCACACAAATAAAAAAGATTTTAGAATTTTTTGAAAAATACTTTGAGCCAAAAAGGTTCTAAAGACCAAAATAAATCTATAGTTTGGATTCTAATTGGAGTTCTATCAAAATTTTAACAGAAAAATCAATGTAAAATGATTTTGTTCGTTTCCAAGCTCCGGAAGGGTTATTCAAACCCACAGCAATAGTTTATGCTAAAAACCATATCCGCAAGTTTTGAAAATGCATAAAATCTTGCACAAAGTTATTAACATGTTATAAAAAGACGCTTCAAGTAGATCTTGTTTCAGCAAGGAGAAGGAAGACATAGTTTAGAGGAAAAATTTCTTTCATAAAAACGTCAGACAACAGTTTTATTGGGAGTATTTTTCATCTCTCGTCTCTAATTGAAATCAATTCGAAATCTTCCTACTTTTTATTGTCACATGTATGTCGAAGAAACATATTTTTAACCGACTTCCAAAAAGGAAAAGGTTCTCAATTCCACCTGAATATTTTTTTTTTAATGTATGTTCACGCCTAACTTTTTACTGGGTGGACCGATTTTGGTCATCCCAAAGAGAAAGTTGTAGAGAAAGTTCCTGGTTGGACCCCGGTTCGTTCATGGGCAAAAATGGACCATTAGGGGGGGTATCCCCCATACGAACGAAAACGTTTTTTGCGAATATCTCAAAAACGGTACATCTTATCAAAAAAGTCTAAGAACAAAAGTTATTTAGAATATGATTCTACGTAAAACTTCCAACATCAAAATCCGATTGGAATAAATTTTAAAAAATCTGATTGGAAAGTTCGACTTCAAAGTGTAATTTTGGTACAAATGCTCAAATTAAGATACCAATATCACCATACAGGTTTTCAATAATTGCCAGATTGGCAATTATAGCTTTTGTTATGTTTTTACGTTGTGTTCAGTACAACACAAGGAAGGTTCTTTTATATATTTCCCCCGTGTTAACCTACCCCTTCAAACCCCTTCCTGCTTGGGATATCGAGTAAAATTCTTTGTATTGTGTTCAGTACAATATCTGGAAGATTCTTTTATATATTTCTCATCTGCGGACTTATCCCCTCAAACCCTTTGTAATTTTACCTATATTAAAAATTGAAACTAAAAACGTTCGAAATAAAAAAAAATTTTTGTAAAAAAAAAAAACCGACTTTAAAAAAAAACTGAAAAGAGAAAAAAGCACTAAAAAGAAAAAAATAATTTCAAACTATGTCCATTAATAGCGTATTTAAAATTCGGCTTTTTTGGAGTGGCGTTAAATTTGCAACTAAAATAAATTACATACTTTCTAACCCTTAAGGCTAATCGTTTACATACTTTCTAACCCTTAAGACTAACTAAGAACTAAGATCTACTCCAAAAATTTTGTTGTCAAACATTAACTATAGACACGGCTCTTAGAAGCACCAAAAACTAAGTTCTTTTATGTCCCAAATTGGATTCCCTATTTTTAAGCAATCGCTATAAAAAAGCCCACTTTCTCATATGTTACTATTTTTTGTAGAAATCTATCCTATTTTTGTCTCCATGTACAAACTGATTTTGTGCGAAACTTGACAATAGAAATTTTACAACGATTTTATTTAGTGTAAATTTAACGCCACTCCAAAAAAGCCGGATTTTAAATACGCTATTAATAGACATAGTTTGAAATTATTTTTTTCTTTTTAGTGCTTTTTCCTCTTTTCAGTTTTTTTTTTAAAGTCGGTTTTATTTTTTTTACAAAATTTTTTTTTTTTTATAAACCGGATCATTGTTCAAGAACTGGGACATTTTTAGGCTCAAAAGTAATGCACAAATTCAAAAATTTACACTACGAGGTTTCATCGCATAGTTTTGTATATAGTTACATTATCGTAAAACAAAATAAAAACCCGTGTTTTTTACTCCAACCTGTATAAGCCAGAAATCTGTATAAGCCAGAAGCCGGACAAATTTCTTGGTTCTGTGCGAGTCTGGCTAAAACAGGTTTTCCTGTATTGGATCATTTCAGATCATTTGATGTTTAACAAAAAAAAATTAATATATGAATATATTCAAAACTCGATAAAGCTTCACAAAAATCAAATTTACCACAAAGAAAAACCTCTAAAAATCATTTAAACAAACAAATTTTGTCATGGGACTGAAAAATCTGCAATTAGGCCATAGTCCCCGTGTTGCAGTTGGTCTGCCCTTAAAAACTTCGTCCAAATCGGTTGAGTACTTCTCAAATTTTGAACACAAGCCTTAAAACCTATAAGGTTATTATAATATATGAATAACATTTAAACCAGGGCCGGCCAACCCAAATCATTCCACGGGCCAATCGGATGATTCATTTTTTTTGGCGGGCCGCACATGAAAAAATAAAATAACCGCAATTTCTTAGTAAAATTTTTCAAATAATATTTTATGTTGTTTTTTAACAGTCACTTGGTTTAAAAAAAATTTAGAACAAAATGCAAAAAGTTGAGCATAACCCCACGACTCCATTGGGCTTTTAAAAATCATGATTTTTCCCCCACTCCATATTTTGGCGAATAAAGAAATCAGCGTGTGGGCATCTTCAGTCATGATTTTTCATATTTATCGTGTCTCCATAGCGTACTTACACCGCGTCTTCATTAACAATTTTTCATCCCAAGAAATATCTCACCGCAATGAGATTTTTTTGACAGCTGGGCCGAAAATCTCTTGAAATTTTAGTACTCAAAATGGCGATGAAAAGAAAACACTTAATCGTCGCACTCGCAATTAATGCAATACGTGAAATTGAAAAGGCTGAAACAGAAGAACAGACGAAAAGATAAACCTCTTAATGTTATATATTCTCTTCCAAAGCTTTTTGTATCGTATTGTTTGTAAAAATTAGTTATTTTCGCAACTACTTGTCGGGAGAATTTAGATTCCGCCATCTTGAATTGGGAAATTCCAAGAAATTTTGCAATTGCAAGATTTCGTGAAATTTATCTCTGGGATTTTTTATCGCCGTCAACTCGAGCTCTGATTGGTCAATCAAAAATCTCTGCGATGAAAAATCCCAAATGAAGACACGGTGTTAGAAATGTCAACGCGGAAACAAAAATTGCTTTTAGCCGCTATTCTTGTGTAAAAAAAAATCCTGCTTTTCAGTAGCCGAAAAAATCATGACAGTAAGGAGATTTAAATCATGATGCAAGATTTTTTGAGTCCCCATTAGACTTTTTCGTGATTGGATTTAAATCCAATCTGGAAAAGAGTCTAATGGAGTCGTGGGGTAAGAAAAAAATATTTGCTAAAAATATATACATATATATAAATGGACTTATCTAAATGTAAATGTATATATACGAGTAGTACTTATGTAAAATAAAACATAACAAAAGCTATAATTGCCAATCTGGAACAATATGGTGATTTAAGTGAACGGCGAACAGTTATATCAAAATTCCACTTTGAAGTCAAACTGTCCAAGAAGATGTTTTAAAATTTATTCCAATCGGATTTTGAGGTATGGGAGTTTTATGTAGAATCATATCCTAAATAACTTTTGTTCTTGTACTTTTTAGATAAGAGGCACCGTTTTTGAGATATTCACAAAAAACGTTTTCATTTGTTATGGGGGGTACTCCCCTAATGGTCCGTTTTTGCCCATTAACGAACTTAGCCTCGCATTTTACGAAAAACGAATCTGCGTAAAATTTCAAGTCTGTAGCTCCGCGCCACAGACGGACGGACATGCACAAATTAATTTATTTTATCATCCTAAACACATAGGCGTAATTCATTTTTGTGTGTAATGACGGGATCTTGGCGTTACAAACGATAAGGCAAAGTTAATATACCCTTTGGTTTCACCATACGGGTATAAAAATTAAATCATAAAATTGCATATAAACTTTATGAGCAGTTTTAGTATTTTGTATTTTATTAGTTACATATTTTTTTTTTTTTTGAAAATTTCAAATCATTTGGCGGGCCGCATTTTCAAACGTCTCGGGCCGCATGCGGCCCGCGGGCCGCGGGTTGGCCACCGCTGATTTAAACAATAAAATCAAAAATTAAAAAAAAAAAATAATCCCACAGGAGGAGTTGAACCCACAGAAACATTTACTCGGAGCTAATCTTTTCCACGCTACACTATTCAATCACTCAAAAATTCGGTGACGAAAATACGTTTAAAAAACTCTGTTGATTTACCCGTCAAACATAATATTTTTTGAATATATAAATACGTCAAACACTTTTTTGAATTCATGATTTCGATCAAAGTTTGCTTAATTTGTTGCACCTATAATACATTTAAACAACTAATGCCAGAATTGTGAGTGGCTCAATCGCTATGTCTGTTGGGGTGCAAGCTATTGGTCCCTGGTTCGAATCCTATGTGCCGCAATTTTTATTATTTTTAAAATAAGCTTGAGGGTGAGGGGAGAAGTGGGAGCGGGGTCGACTTATTTAAGAAAAACGATTTTGAAATAAGCGCCTTTAGTATAATAGGATAATACAAAAGTGTAATTCACGTGACGTCACAATGAAAGAAAGAGAGAGAATGAAACATGCGCAATATATTCCCTGTTACAGAAGAATTCTAGTTCAATATCATTGTTTTTTATTCAGTTCATTTTTGCATTATTCAATCCGTTGTAGTTTCATCATTTTGTATATTAACGTTATAATTTCAATTGATCTTCAAATTCAATGCTCAAATTATTACCATGTACCGTAAACTAATTTCAATAGCTTGTACAGTTGTTAAAATCTAACTTCACTTGAATTTCGGTTGTGGATCCGTGTGGTCGATAGTTAGTCAAGTCTTGGCGGTTTAAATAAAGAATTATCAAAATTTATTTTAAATCGTTTTATTCTACATTTTCATGGTCCTTCGAGCCGGATGTGTTTGAGCAAGTGTTCGCGGTTTTAAGTACAGTCACGGTAGTTTTCCGTTCGCACTTTTCACAGTGCAGTTAACTTTCGAATTTTTCTGCTTGTGCTGCAGAAAAGCCAACTTTCATAATTTGTTTCGTTCGACAATTGCTGAAGTTTGTGATTTACGAGAAAAATTCATTTCGGGATGGATATTGACGAATTAAAATCAAAAAGAACTCGTACTATTGCAAGTCATGCGAGGGCTCGGGAATTTTCGAATTCAATTGACGCAGAAACATTGACCGATGAACTTTTAGTGCGAGTAGAAGGTTTAAACAAATTGTTCGAAGAGTTTACCCTAGTTGATGATGCTATTGTATCTAGAGGCGAGACTTTATTAATCCAGGAATTCGAACCTTCGTTCTTCAAGGTAAAATCAGTGTTCATTTCAAAAATTCGACAACAGTTGCAAGCAAACTCCGCACCTCCCCCACAAGATCCTAATGCTACCATTAACGATTTCTTAGAAAGTTTCGCGGAACAATTCCCTCACAACAAGGAGGTGAAACTTCCAACCATTCTGATTCCTCCCTTTTCCGGTGATTACCACGAGTGGCCTACGTTCAAGGATCTGTATGAAGCGTCGATTCATACCAGATCACAATTATCTGGAGCAGAAAAATTACAGTATTTGAAGAGTTTTCTCCGAGGTGATGCGACCGTGCTGCTACGTCACATCACCATTTCAGACGCAAACTATTCCGAAGCATACGCAAGACTCGTCGCGCGATACGACAACAAACGTCCAATCATTATGTCAGCAATTAAACAGTTCGTCGATCAGCCAGGTGTTTGCCAACAAAATTCAGCAGCAATTCGCAAAATCGCTAATAATTCCGATGAAATAGCTCGACTTTTAAGAGCACTAGGTCCTCAAGCGGAAACTCGAGACCAGTGGCTAAATTATTTAGTTCTTTCGAAATTAGACTTTGACACCAAACAGGCCTGGGTAGACGAAACAGCTTCTTAAGATTTTCCATCGTTGGACGAACTAATTCAATTCCTAAATAAGAAAGCAAATGCTTTAGAATCCTGCGGCACTTCCAAAAAGGGATCAGGTTCTATCAAAACCCTGGTTCACACCACCAAAAGGCCCAGTGGTTGTATTCAATGTAGCGGAGAACATTCTATTAGTTCGTGTCCGATTTTTCTAAAAGGTTCAATAGCAGAACGAAAAGCGTGTTCAGAGGCTTTCGCTTCGCCGCTCCAAAGCACGTGTTGCGATAACCGGCATAGGTTCTGTCAATGTTGGAACAACAAAAGGGCTAGTAGCTCTACAAATCAAGCCCAAATGTTCTCAAGGAGCGGCATTTATGATCCACGCATTAGTAATCGACCGACTTACATCCTACATTCCAGCATCTTCAGTGAATACTTCGTCGATTTGGAGAAAGGTAACGAATTCCAACCTACAGCTTGCCGATGAATCCTGTGGCACCCCATCGAAAGTTGACATAATTCTCGGGGCAGAAGTATTTTTCAAGGTAATTCGAGCTGGACAGATGTTTGACGACAACAACGTTTTGATCGCACAAGAGACGCTATTTGGTTGGATCCCTACGGGCTATGAATCATCAGCTGGCGAAGTCAAAACATTTCATTACTGCATAGACATCGATGCTGCTCTACAGAAATTCTGGGAAATGGAGCGTGAACCTGAATTCGTGGATATCCGGAAGAGGAGAAAGCTTGTGAGGTGAATTTTCAGCAAAATACAACCAGAGACGAGCACGGTAGGTTCATTGTTCGTTTACCTTTTAAACAAAATAAATTGGAATTAGGTGATTCAGAATCAAGTGCTTGAGTCGTATTGTTTTCATTAGAACGACGTTTTCTAAGGGATAAACATTTTAAAGAAATTTACCAAGCCTTTCTTAAAGAATTAATTACCTTGGGATACATGGAAAAGGTTTCGTGGTCAGATATTCCTATTGAGCACAAGGACAAATTTTTCTTGCCACATCACGCAGTATACAAAAATTCAGTTACTCCAAAAATCAGAATTGTATTTAACGGATCTGCCAAATCATCAACAGATTTTCATTAAACGATATTTTAATGGTTGGTAGCACATTACATCCAGAACTTTCTACGAACGTGTCCCGCTTTCGGGAATTCAAATACGCTGTCAGTGCTGATGTGGAGAAAATGTTTCTTCAAGTTAAGGTTCATGCCGATGATTGTAACTACCAGCTTATTTTATGGCGAGACGAAGAAACTCATCCAATTTCCGTGTTCCGTCTAACGCCAGTTGTATTTGGTTTATCTTCAGCCCCGTTTAACACTTTGGCCCCATAGGGCGCCGTAGTTAAAACTAAATTCCGATCAATGGCCCAACCTCAATTCGATACCGATCTAGTTCGACGATGTAAAGACCGAGGAGAGACAAAAGTTTGCTAAAATTTATACTTCAACTTTTGATAAGGACTTTTTCGATTCGTTGACCAGAAGATTTTTTAGTTTCTTTTTTCAAATTGTCGTGAGAGAAACAAAATCAGTTCTAGCTCCTACGAACCATTCATATCTCTTCGAACGCAAGAGATTCAGCAGGCGAGAGATTCAATTTTCAAATGGATTCAAGAACTTTCGTTTGGAGATGAGATTCGCGCAATCCGCAATCTAGAGAAGCTACCTCGTAAAAGTAAATTGAAATCTCTCAGCCCATTTTTAGTTGGAAACAGCGTATTACGGGTTGGTGGCAGATTAGCCTTATCCGATTGTACTTACGACAGGAAACATCCGATAATATTGCCTAAAGAACACCAAGTAGTCGAGTTAATCATCGCAGAAATACATCGAAAGTACCTTCACCCTCGTATCTCTCTCTTAATCAACATTCTTCGGCAGAGGTTTGGATAATTGGTGTCAAAGGTTTGGTAAAACGCCATACCAATCAGTGTATATCATGTTTTCGACAACGAAGTCAACAAAGAACGCAGATCATGGGAGATTTGCCAGAAAATCGTCTCTCTCCAGGACGTCCATCCACCCGACTCGTTTCCCATTAAATCAGAGCAACTGAAAGAAACAATTGCAAACGGCATTGCCAAATCTGATTTTTCTAAAACGCCATACCAATCAGTGTATATCATGTTTTCGACAACGAAGTCAACAAAGAACGCAGATCATGGGAGATTTGCCAGAAAATCGTCTCTCTCCAGGACGTCCATTCTTGCAATGTGGTGTTGATTACGCTGGACCAATCGCCATTCTCAATAGGAAGGGACATGGTGCAAGATTGGTTAAAGGATATTTTGCTTTATTTGACGCGTTTCTCGCCGCGTTACGTCGCTTCGCCGCCAGGAGAGGAGTGCCATCCGACGTATATAATGATATTGGCACGAATTTCGTGCCATTACTTCCTCTTCCTCATCGGAGACGCTCTCACCGCTATCCCGGACCATTCCAATGTTGATGTTACTTGCTGCCACGGCTCATCTTATCAAAAAAGTGCAAGAACAAAAATTATTTAGGATATGATTCTACATAAAACTCCCATACATCCAAGTCCGATTGGAATAAATTTTAAAAAATCTTATTGGAAAGTTTGACTTCAAAGTGGAATTTTGCTACAACTGTTCACCGTTCACTTAAATCATCATACGAGTTTTCAATAATTGCCAGATTGGCAATTATAGCTTTTATTGTGATTAAATAATTTGCTTATAAATAAGAATCAGAATTATTATCTCTTTACTGTTTTTTATACCCGTTTCACAAAGGGTATATTAGATTTGCCTTACCGTTTGTAACGCCAAGATCCCGTCATCGCACACAAAAATGAATTACACCAGTGTGTTTAGAATGATGAAAAAAGTTGAATTTTCCATGTCCGTCCGTCTGTCCGTCCGTCCGTCCGTCCGTCCGTCCGTCTGTCCGTCTGTCTGTCTGTCTGTGGCGCGGATTGCGGGCGCACGGATTGAGCTACAGACTTGAAATTTTGCACAGGTCCGTTTTTCGTAAAATGCGAGGCTAAGTTCGTTAATGGGCAAAAATGGACCATTAGGGGGGGGGGGGGGGGGGGGGGGGGGGTACCCCCCATAGGAACGAAGATGTTTTTCGCAAATATCTCAAAAACTGTGCATCCTATCAAAAAAGTGCAAGAACAAAAGTTATTCAGGATATTATTCTACATAAAACTCCCATACATCAAAATCCGATTGGAACAAGTTTTAAAAAAATCTTTTTGGAAAGTTTGACTTCAAAGTGGAATTTTGATACAACTGTTTGCCGTTCACTTAAATCACCATACGGGTTTTCAATAATTGCCAGATTGGCAATTATAGCTTTTGTTATGTTTTTTTGTTATACAATGAATTATTTTTGTTATTGTTATATTTATTTTCAAAATATATAACTATTTTTTTTAAATATGTTTTTTAATTTTATATTATATTCCTATATAGTACATTCCTGTTCCAAAATTTAAATTTCATCGTTTTCGATGTAGGGAAAAATGTAGGGAAAAATGACTCCAAGTAGGGAAAAATCATGCGTGTTGTACCTACACATAGGGAATTTTGCTTTTGAACTTTCGGCAACACTGGTACCATGGTAAGTACCATGCCACAGTATACAGTAAGCAAACTCGAAAATAACCCAATTTACTATGTAAGAGTAAAAAGAACATACCATATTCATAGGCAGAAAACACGAGAGCAAACAGCACAGTCATATATGCGTGTAACCGAAAATTTGTAAACAAAAGCGACACAGCTGATCGGTATCTTTTGCATTTCGCAATGTGTTTTGCGTGAAATTTAGTCGGCATAAAGATTAAAAGCTAAATAAAATATCAGCGGAATGCACGAAATAGTATGGAAAAATACTAAATTATAAACTTTCTCTTTAAATCACTCACTTCATTTCACAGGAAATTGAGAAAAATAATGAAACCGAAATCCACCCGACTCGTTTCCCATTAAATCAGAGCAACTGAAAGAAACAATTGCAAACGGCATTGCCAAATCTGATTTTTCTGCTGTTGATTTTATATTTCAGAGGAGGGAAATTTAAAAATTGAAATCTGTTTTGACCACCATTTCTTATAAAAGTACAAACATTCTTCATTTTAGGTTGAAAATTTGGATAGAAAATTTAAATTGCCAGGATATAGTAGAAAAGCAATTAATATCAAATCTTCGGTCCGTCAAAATCATTATACAAACGACGTGATGCTAATTTCAAAGCAATAATGACGTTTGAGAAAAAATGCAGTACCAGTTTGGACTGAATTTCTAATTTTCTATATTCAAACGAACATAATTTGCATCTTATTTTAGAATTGTATTTAATTTCTAAGGCAAAAAATACATTTCGCAACTGACTAATCTGGTAACGTCGTTGCGGCTCTCATCTTTAACAGTATATTTCTTTCTCTGTTTCACTTTTATTAGATTCCTTTGTGGTCATATTGCTTGTTCATTCTTTGTACCCCAAAAATTTAAGATTTTTCTAACCAATTAGAATGCCTAGATTTGGGTATTTCTGGGTTATTCGTTTTCGGTTACACAGGTTATTTTCACATTTAATGTATGAAGTTTGTTTACTGTATACTGTGACCATGCTTTTTATCCATCGATTTTTCATGCTACCTGTTTCTTTCTATCTTGTACATTAACTGTATGCATACGCATATGAAAGACATAATCTGTTTCACTGTGCCGTATAATCCATTCTGTTTCCACTTGTGCATTTTGCAGATAATAGCGCTTAGCTGAGTTCGAAGGTCCGTTTATGCGAAATGCTTTTATCACGGAACAACTATTATATAGAATGGAAAGTAAGGCCTTTCCCCATTAACTTCCACTAGAGTAAGCACTACACTATAAAAACCGGGTTTTTTTTTATCTCACTTCCCCTTTCTGCTGTCATACACTCGACCAAAAAAAATCAAATAGAATTCCCTTTTACAATACATACAGAAAAGTGCTGGCACTTTTGTTTACATTTTGCATGACATTTCATTGCAACATTGATTCATTTCATTGCAACGATTGATTTTGATGGATAATCACATTTTAGCGTGTTAACATTGCATAATTTCACATGAAAATGAATAAATCACAAATTCACCACTATTTAGTGAAGGAATGTTGCGCTAATTCCATTAAAAACCCAAACAGAAAGTTTTTGCGAGTCCCATCAACAACAGAAAGGTAAAGTATAACGAAAGATCGACAGAATTGCACATGAACGGGCCTTAAAACAATTGAAAACTAAAACTAAATTAAATTTAACACCTTTCAACACATTAGAACATCGCTAATATTTAATGGAAATATCAAATTATCCATAAAACATTTCCATTACCCGGATTTGTTTTGATTTGTTTTCATTTCAAGTGACAGATGGGAATCCATATTGCCACACACCACCAAATCGCTCAGTGTTCATGTACACTGTCATGTAACAGCTATAGAAATCGTCGGATGTACGCTCCCAACACAAAAAATTTTGTTAGAGCTTTCCATTCTATAATAGTAATTGTTCTGTGCTTTTATTAGATCAGTTGGTATTCGGACATTGACTGAAGCAATGGCATATTTCGTGTAGCGAAAAATATTATTGTAACACTGCTAAAATTCATGCTGCCCCAAAAGACGACATGAATTTTGGAAATGATTTTTTCTTTATTCGGTGGAATGACAGAATGCAATGTTTAATGTTTTCAGGAAATTAAAACAACAAAAAAATACGATTTAAATAGGCATTTTCAGTCATCCCATAACATATCAATTGATCAAATTTATGTTTTTGTTTTTATGAAATTATTTTAATTTTCCGATTATGATTCGGAAATTTCATATAAAAGTTTTTCATCATCAAATATATTTCTAAAGTAAAGTAAAACAATTGACAGTTTACGAAGAGCTTTCAACAAAGTTTGAACCTTGCTCGGAAAACAAGTGATATACACACGTGACTCTATAACTTAGTTTTGACAATTTATATAACTTAGTTTTGTATTTACCTTCAAACCGTCAATTATATATCTAAGTTTTGTATTTCTCTTAATGTCTTAAATCAGACTACTTACCTGAACTGAAAGTGTTAGAATCCAGAATAGAGCTGACATAATGTACGTCAGAAATAAGTTGGCATGGATTGTGTTCCTTAGACAACGTAATTCCCTAAGGGGAAAAATACAATAACGTGAGTGGGGACTCATATATATGTATATATACTTGTATGATAAGATTGTAAAAAATCGTTTTTTTTTTCAGAAAGGACTTTATCATTATCATCATCATCACCACCGACGTGCTTGTCACTAACTGTTTGTATATGATTTTAACTTGCAAAAGAGTTGCTGTTAACGGAGTATCAAGTCTTGAAAATGTCACGCATAATTAATTCAAACAAGCCTTATATACAATATATACATACATATATTTATACAAATGTACAAATATACTTATTTAATGAAAATAATCAAATAAATATACTCACTTAAAGTATGAAAATACTAAAACGGCCAATGTAAGAGATACTAAACTTATTGTATATCCAATATAATAAATTAATGTTGGCAATTCGATGTTGGGCTCAAATTCTGATATTGGAGATGGTGCCGGCAAATGTGAGCACAAATCATAGTCGGTATAGTTGTCCCACGTACCGTCCGCATGACAATATCTAGTAGCGTTTTCTAAACAAAACAGATAAAAAACTTTACAATATATAAAAATTATTATGGAAATTAAACAAATTCTTTCAAGAGTAAGATACTAGAACTAAATACAATTGCCATTAAAGTGACTTCATATCATGTGAACCAGAGGTCCACGCTCGAGACCTCGATATCGAAATATGGGTGTTTCGTATATAATCAAGCGAAACCATGTAACTTTTTTTTAGCTGGAACTCTATTTGTTCATGACGCAGACTGAAGCATACTGGAAGGCGGAATTAACGGGTTATGTAAAATATAACAAAACCAGGCAACCTTGTCAAGACACAGTAGAGTAGCTCCGTAAAACTCTGCAGAGCTTGCGACCTAACGTATTTGTGGACCAGCAAAGATATATTTGTGGACCAGCAAAGTTTAAGAAGAATATGACTATTTAAAAAAAATACTTACTGTGACACATTGCAACTGAAAAATCCTAAGTGGATGCATATCATGAATTTGCAGGTAGTCAGAGTCCATGGTTTCAATTTGGAGCTGAGATATGGCGAACGGTTTACCGGTTTTACCGGCCAATTTTATTACCGAAATTACCGGTAAATTAAAAAAAATACCGGTAATTTCGGTAATTTTTTTGTATTTTTTTGACGGGTTTAGCGGTCCAATTTTAAGAAATAAAAACAAAAATTGTGTTTTAATTTTCCAGCCTGACGTTTCGAGCCTTGTTTTGGCTCATCTTCAGAGGCGTTAAACGATCATTTAAATGCACTATGTTATAACTATTAATATTTAGCCGTAAAAACTTTGTCGAAATGTTACATTAAAAATTAGCCAAAACAAGGCTCGAAACGTCAGGTTGAAAATTAAAACACAACTTCTGGTAATTTTTACTTTCTTCTACGGAGTATAATAAAGTATTGTATTCATGAAAAATTTCGACCTCTTAATTTTGCCTAAAAAACATTTCCCGATC